>CAUYUJ010020462.1:0-92500 GCA_963575745.1 Prorocentrum cordatum
CCTACAGTTGGCTCCTGGCATTCAAAATCATGCCCAGGAATGGAGTTCTGGGAACTCGAAGAACACGAAGTGGCCTACAGTTGGCTCCGGGCATTCGAAATCAATCCCGGGAATGGAGTTCTGGGAAGTCGAAGACCACGAAGTGCGTTACTGTTGGCTAGAAAAGGAATCCCCAGCATCCTCCCCCGGATCCCGCCCAGACCCCCCTGGGGCGTCATGATGCTCTCTGTTGACCCTACTAGAAAGCTATCAGTCTTCGCTGCTAGGTAAAAAAGGGGCCTCGTTCCTTATTTAGGGGTCCTTAGGTCAACGCCCCGACTGTAGTATTCTCAATCTGTAGTTGTAGAGAGGAGAAGGAGGAGGATGAAGAGGAGGAGGAGGAGGATGAGGAGGAGGAGGAGGACCAGTGTAAACCCAAGACGCACCAACCATTTTGCAAGCAGCACTCCCTCCAGGTCCCTATCAGAATTTGTTTTCA
Source organism: Prorocentrum cordatum (assembly GCA_963575745.1). Lineage (NCBI taxonomy): Eukaryota > Dinophyceae > Prorocentrales > Prorocentraceae > Prorocentrum > Prorocentrum cordatum. The sequence continues at coordinate 479 of CAUYUJ010020462.1, forward strand.
TTTCGGGATCAACGCACTTCCTGGGACTGCACCGCCGCGAATGACCTTGCGTGTTGCGCCCTGAGAATTCTAAATCGTTCGAGACACCATTCCTAGTTTTCAACACCGCGAATCAAGGTGATTGGCGCGCCCTGACAACCCTGAATCGTGCTAGAACACAATTTCTGGGAGTCCAGTCCTACGAACCCTCCAAACCTGTTGCAAACTGGTGAGACGAACGTGCGCGGCGCCAAGGCGAGAGCCACATTTTGAACAGGAGCCGCCCTCCATCCTTTAAGCGGCTGCAGACTTTTCAGACGAATGTGCGCGGCGCTAAGGCGAGCGCTCACTTGTGAAAGCGACATGCCCTGCATCGTTAAAGCGGCTGCAAGCCTTTCAGTCGAATGTGCGCGGCGCTAAGGCGAGAGCTACATATGAAAACCAAGTAGCCGAACTTCTCAGACGGCTGCAAGCGGCGCTGAGCAGTGAGCCACATTTTGAACGCCCTCCATCCTTGAACCTGCTGGAGGAAGTCTGAACTCCCAGCCCGGCCTATTGGCACGTCTGGGGCTGCGACAGGGAGCCGTTGTAAAGGAGAAGAGATGGAGGATGAGGCGGAGGAGGTGGAGGGTGAGGAGGAGGAGGAAGAGGAGAAGGACTGCACAGGACTGCTCATTGCGCACCAGGGTGTGTCCACGGCAACGCGAAACATGACATTTTGGCGTGCGTTGGCCTTACCAAACCGTTTGCAAGCGAGCGCTGGCAGCCGCGTGTGCCACGGACCGCGAGTCACATAGCACTTGTCGAACTGTGGGTTTTACCACGGCCCGCGAGCCACTTGAAGCGCTTGTCCTTCTGAGGGAGGCTGCAGGGTTCGACGGAAGGACTGCTGTACTTGCGAGAACTATCACTTTCCCACATGTCCAAGATGCGGCGCAAACGGGCTCGGCTGCACACTGCGAGGACGAGAATACTCTCCCGCAGGCGCCTCCAAACAGGCTCCTAAAACATGCTGCGCGCTGCGAGGACAAGAAACACTTTCACAGGTCTACACATCGCTCTTTGAGCCGCGTCCAGCCTCAGAAACGACACGCCTATCAACAAGTCGTGCCGCCCCATGAGCCGCCCGAGGGGCGCCAGTCCCTCGGGCGACCGCACACCCCCACGCACGCCAGTGCGGGGGACCCTGGTCGTGGGAAGAACTGGTGTGGTTCCTCTCGGACAGATAGAGAGCTACACTTTGGGCGAGTGGATTAGTTTCTCTCGCGGATCCCGAAATTTCAAAATTAATTTTGGGCTATCGTTCCAAAGTTTGTTTTGCCCGCCATTCGAGGGGGGTCATCGCGTTTGTCGGATTTGCGAGGGCCTCGACGTCGCTAGCCAGAGTCGGCGTGGAATCAGAAATAACAACTCGCGATTAGGAGGCGGAGGCGGAGCGCGCATATCTTTTAAAATCCTCGAAACATCGTCACCAGGCGAGTTGCCCTGATCACGGGGGGGGGCAAAGAGGATGGAGGGATCCAAAACAAGGTCAGAGGTCGTAGCGACCACCAGCGCTCGTGGGACCCATGATGGGCTACAGGAGGAACCCCCAGTGCCCCCAAAACGCCCCACGGGGGCCCCAGACGCCACGACCTCCGGATCGAGACCAGATGTCGTGGCGAGCAGGTGCGCTCCTGGGACCTCCCGAGCGCCCCAGGAAGAATCCAAGACCCCGCCAAGCGCTCCAGGAGACCCCCAAGACGCTACGACCTCCCCCAAGACGCTACGACCTCAGATTGCGGCTGGAGGTCGTGGAGCGCTCTTGGGGCCCCCAGGGACCTCGTTGCGTGCCCTTGGCCGCAGTTGGGTCCCTTTCGGGCATCCCTGGGACGTCCAGCCTCCGCCGGCCTGAGGGCGGCTGGGATTTCAGTGGCCCCTGCCCTCCTGACTCTGCGGGGAGGCGCGGCGACGCCCCCGACCTGTACCCTGCCACTTTCGCTAGGTGCCGGTCTATACGTGCTCGCCCCGCTCGAGACATCCAGCGCGTTCAGAACTACCCTTAGCCAGGCGCTAGGTGTAGTTCTGTACGTGCTGGTTTCGCCAGGGACATCCTCACAAAACAGAGCACTCATATAACTACACCTAGCCAGCGGGGCGGGGTACATGTCGGGGGCGCGACTCGCGCTCCCGACGTGTACCGTGCCACGGCCGCTAAGTGTAGTTCTGTACGTGTCCCCTTTTGGCGAAGCATCGGCTGCCCGTGCTGCCCATCTCCGAGGCCCCGTCCCCAGGGCCGCTCCCCGCCGACTTCCCACTTCCTCAGGCTCAGCGAAACCACCTGCATGGCCGCTGTCCTTTTCCGCCTCGCACTGCCCGCTGCCCTTCCCCGCCTCAGCCTCTTTCATTATGTCCTTCCACTTCCACCTCATCCCCGTGTCTCGCCAAGTTTTGTAGCCGCGATCGGTTCTATGCGTGCCGTAAGTAAATGCCTGGCCAGACGCCCCACGCCTTCGAATTCTTTTCCGTGCTGGATCCCCCCCCACGGATGAAGCGGCAGTTCGCGTTATCATTTCCTGTTGCAGCAGCCGCTTAGCCCCGCCGTGAAACATGCTGATAGTTGCAACGCTTGGCGCCCCACGTGTTTCGCATGACCAGCGCTCCCCGTCGTAGGTCGCGAGGCGGTGCCCGTCCACCCAGACCGACCAGCGCGCCTAACCGAATTTTGATTGCCCCCCCTGGTCCCCGCAACTGGGTGGAGTTTTGCTAAGTGTAGTTTTTGATGTGTTCGATCCTCCAGCGAGTACGCTCCTGAAAGTGCCCCCATGAGGGCCCCAAGATGGGGAAACTGAAGGGATCCCAGGATCCCAGGAACCCTCGCACAGCGCCCATGAAACCCAAGGGGTCCCGAGGCGCGCCTGCGGCGACGACGCCGTCGCCGCGGCGTCGCCGCTCGGTCGCCCTCGGGCTTTGGAGGCGGCGATGGCCGCCTCGACGCCCGGCGGCCGCCTCGAGCCGCTGCGTGCCGCGGGCGGGCGCCTGCCGTCGCCGTCGTGGTGGTGTTCCGCGGTCACGGCGGCGGCGGCGCGCGACGCACGCGCGACGACGTTTCAGGCGATGACGGCGGCGGCGACGACGTCGACGCACGGCGGCGACTACGCCGCGCGGCGGCGACGTCCAGCGGCGGGCGGCGGGCGGCATCGGCGCGCGGCGGCGCGGCCGCGCCCCTGGGCGGCCGAGGACCATGGCCTGGGGCGCGACCTGCGCCTGGCGGAGGAACTCGGCCTGGAGGCCACCGTCACCGCGCTGCGGCCTTGGGGCGAGGCTGCCGCCCGCCGCCGCACGCCGCACCCGTCGCCGCCGCCGCTGTCGGCCACGACGTCGACGTCTATGGTCGTACGTTACCGCCTTTGCCGTGGTCGACGACGTCGTCGAACGTCGTGCGTTGTCGCACGTCGTCGACGTCGTCGTCGAGCGTCGTGCGTTGTCGCGTCTGTAGCAGTCACCGTTGCCGTCGTCGTCGTCGTCGTCGTCGTCGTCGTCGTCGTCGTCGTCAGTGGTTCGTCGTCGTCGTCGTACGTCGTCGTTGTGCGCCGTCGTTGCCCGACGGTCGTCTTTCAGTGCATCGTGTGCCGTCGTACTTCGTCGTCGCCGCTGGTGCGGCGTCGCCACCGTCGTCGTCGCCTCTGCCCTCCGCAGGAGGAGGAGGAGGAGGAAGAGGAGGTGGAGGAGGAGGAGGAGGAGGAGGAGGAGAGACCTCCAGGGACATCTGTTGACCTGGATGCCTCTGGGAGGTAGGGGGAATAGGCGGGTCCACTCTCGCGCGTGGGAGGCCGAACCGTCCATCCGCGAAAATCGTCACCGCCATCATCTTCACTGCCCTCCTCCTCCTCCTCCTTCTCCTCCTCCTCCTCCTCCTCGTCCTCCCCCTCGTCGTCGTCGTCGTCGTCGTCGTCGTCGTCACCAGCATCACTGTACTTTGTATTGCAGAGTGCGTCTTCGGAATTCGAGCCGAACGCGTTAGAACGAAATACGATACACCCGACACATCACAAAAACAGGAACACGGTACACCATTGTAGATACCAGGGATTTCCAAGGACACCCAGAGACATCCAACAGACGCCTTGGTTGTGGTAACTTGTGATTGGATTGATATTGAAAAACAATGACTGTATGGTGTCAACCTTTTTCTCGGACTTCTCACCTTCACGATTCTCCTTTGCCCCTGCTTCCGTGTGTATTTATTTCCCAGACACATAGGATACGACCAGTCATAACAACCATAATGAGTGGAACACAGTAACACGTTAAAGACACCAATTGTTTTCAAATAAACAACCGAATGCAATTCACGCCGAACTTTTTTATAGTTCTACAGGAGAGCGTCAATGACTTCTTCAACTTCTGAAGGTTTTCGCATTTACTTACAATTTTTGTTTTTTGTTCGATGTTCGCTGGCCCTTGTTTTCGTTTGTTTGTCGCCCCCAGAAACATAAATACGACACACGCAAACAGCCGACAAAAATATCATTTATCATACAGGGGATCACAGAGTCATGGGAGCCAGCGGAGGAAACGCCGACGAAACGGAAAGAACATGCATGTATAGTTGCACCGTCGTTTTAGTCGCTCTGGGTCAAACTAAACCCTGAACGTCGGTCTCGCACCACCCCCATTATGTACTTCAATACGTCGCTTTCCATGAGCACCAGGCGGACGCTACGTGCGTCTCTTCCTGCTCTTGGAGCGGCAGCGTCGCCATCTCTATCAGTGAAGGACGTCGGCCACGGCTCCTGGCCGCGCCCTTGCGGCCCCTTGCGCGTCGTCGGCAGGGCCCACGACGCCTCAGAAGGTCCTGTGCTGCACGGAGCGCAACGACAAACATGCTCGTCGCGGGCCGCACGTCGGAGGTGTGCCCGTTGTGGAGGACTGCGCGCAGGACAGCGCGAACGTGGACCAGGACGTTGGCCAGATGACGGAACGATGCGTCACATTGCAGCATTGGGAGCCTTTGAGCCCGCACCATTCATCGAGAACGGTTGCGGGATGGTAATCCTTCCTGAGCAGGATCCAGTGGACGGCTCGATCGGCAAGATCATCGATAATTTCCCTCAGAAGCTCACGGGTGAAATTTTCTTTTCGGGCAGGAGAGGGTTTTGCCTAAACCGTTGATTACGCTACCGAGGAACCCCGCATACTTATATTATGGCTATAGTGATGATAGCTGACGTGAAGCATGTGAAAATGATGTTGGTGGCCGTTGCCCCGATGCCGTTGCATGTCGAGAAAGTGCCGCGACTGTTGGGCCCTCAAAAATAGGCGCGTATAGAGACCGCGCTGAGGGGCCACCCCCTGCGCACCCCTCCCCTGGTGCGTATAGAGACCGCGCTGAGGGACCACCCTGTGCGCGCCCCCCGTGGCGTCGAGAAAGTGCCACTCCTGCCGCGATCTGCGAGCGTGTCACGGATTGAGGCCGCGCTGAGGGGCCACCCTCTGCCCTGCCACGATCTGCGAGCGTGTCGCGGATAGGGGCCGCGCTGAGGGGCCGCCCTCTGCGCGCCCCCTGTGGCGTCGAGAAAGTGCCACTCCTGCCGCGATCTGCTTGGGTTGTCTGTGCTGCGGTGTGCTGTGCTGTGTTGTGATGTGTTGTGCTGGGATTTGCTGTGATGTACCGTGTTGAGCTGAGCTGTACTGTGCAGGGCAGTGCTGCGCTGTGCTGTGCTGTGTGCGCGAGGAGGAGGAGGAGGTGGAAAAGGGGGGGCGGGCGTGGGCGAGACGCGGGCGCGGCGCGGGTGGGGAGAGAGGAGGGGGGGAGGAGGAGGAGGAGGAGGAGGAGGAGGAGGAGGAGGGGGCGCGTCGCGGGCGCGGCGCGGCAGAGAAGAAAACCAGAACCCAACCGAGCATGTGAGGAATTACTGCCTGGAGTTTGTTAGCTTTGAACGTGGATATGAACGCGCCTTGGAGCCTCCGCAACGGCCTCTTGTGCGCCCGTGTCCTCGGCGCTGTCTTCACGGGGGAACTCCGCGCTCGTAGGGGCACGTCGCGCAGCGCAGGGAAGGCGCTTGGCGACCGGGGGAATAACTAGATGAACGCATGCTCGGCCACAAAGAGGAACGCGTGACTCGTGCAGCTCGCCTGCTTGCATAATTGGCCCAGAACAACGCGCCGCGGCGCTGGGGCGATGTGATGGCATCTCTTCGCGCCTTCGTCTATTGGGAGCGTGCGACCGCGACGAATGCCGCGCTCCGAGGATATGGCAGAGGCAGTGGCAGAGGAAGAGGCAGGGGCTTTGGACGAGGAGATAGGGGCAGGCATGGACGAGCTGGACGCGGTCTGGCTTTGGCCACTCGAACTCGCAGGCCCCCAGCCGGCGCTGCTTCCGAAACGCGCTCGTTCTGGTTGGCAGTCGCAGTGCGTGAATCTCTATGGTGCTCGGTTTAAGCAGCCGCGCCGTGGCCCCAGCATCGCAGTTAATTTCGAGGTTTGCGCGCTGGCCGTGTCCAGCCATGGGGCGGCAGGGACTCGTCTGGGGCAGATGCCGAGGTCCCCGACTAACGATTGCTACGCGGGCGCGCTCCTGCGCTCCTGGCGTGCGCCCCTGCCCGGGCGGACGTCGAGCGTCTCGGGCTGTTCTTGTGCATCTCGCGCGCGGGCCCTGCAGTGGGGCGCGTCGTCGTCGTGGCAGTCGGGGCCCCCGCGATTCGCGGCGAGCTTTTGCCGCCTGAGATCGTAGTCTTGCAGGGCGGCGGCGGCGCGAATAAGTCGGCTGCGAAGAAGCTGCGCGCGAACGAACTTAGTCGATTCCCAGTCGTTTAGGGGCGCGTCGCTTCTGCAGATGGACGACGAGTCCAGGGGCAGGGCGGCCAGTTCGCGGGGGCGCCTTTCGCGGCCGTACTGGCGCGGGCGCAGCGGCGGGCGTCCGACGCAGGGGGAGGTGGCGAAGGAATTCGCCAGTGGTTAGGAACTTCCTCGCCGACCGAACTACGGAGAAACCGCCGAATATTTTGGTTGGCCCTGCGCGGGTAAGTTGAGGAGGGGGATTCGAGTTTCGCGCCGCCCTACGCGGTCGGGGGCCCATCGCGACTCTCCTTCCCAGAAGTCTTGGTGGCGTAGATTGCTGATGACCCCCCATGGGGGGCACCTGCTGTGCGTTGCCCGCCGAGGTGCGCGTGGGTGGCCGCGTCTTCCTCGACGACCCCGCGCTCTTGCCGATGCTGGGCAGCTGCTGTTTGCGCCGCGTCTACGCGCCGTGTCATTCGCTTCCGTTCCCGCGCAAGTGCGCCGCCGACGAGCGCGGGGGCTTTCTTTTCTGCTGGCGGACAAGGGCGCCCAGTTTCGCTCGGCGGATAGCGAGCGGCGGGGCGGCGTCGAGGGGGGGCGCATTCGAGGGCCAGCTGCAGCGTCGCGAGCGAGCTGCGCGAGGCCGCCCGGAAATGTTTGCACGACATCTACGCTGCCGCGCCGAGCGGCCGAATCTTGAAATCGTGCGTGTTCCAGTTTCCCCCGCATGTGCTGCGGCGGGGCGTCCGCGGCGCGCCCGCCGCGGGCGCGATGCCAAAGTTCGGGGCCTGGGTGGCTCTACCGTTGCATCTCTGCCCTGTTTGAAGGAGATCCCTCCGGCGGGCGGTTGCCAGCGGCCCCGCGTGGCGGCGCAAAAATTCTCGGGCGCCATGTCCCGCGTGGGGACTTGCGGAGAGAAGCTCGGGAGTTTCGGTGTGTGTGTGTGGGTGTGGGTGTGGGTGTGGGTGTGGGTGTGGGTGTGGGTGTGGGTGTGGGTGTGGGTGTGGGTGTGGGTGTGGGTGTGGGTGTGGGTGTGGTGTGGGTGTGGGTGTGGGTGTGGGTGTGGGTGTGGGTGTGGGTGTGGGGTGTGGGTGTGGGTGTGGGTGTGGGTGTGTGGGTGTGGGTGTGGGTGTGGGTGTGGGTGTGGGTGTGGGTGTGGGTGTGGGTGTGGGTGTGGGTGTGTGTGTGTGTGTGTGTGTGTGTGTGTGTGTGTGTGTGTCGTGTGTGTGTGTGTGTGTGTGTGTGGTGCGTGCGTGCGCGCGTGCGTGCGTGCGTGCGTGCGTGCGTGCGTGCGTGTGTGTGTGTGCGTGCGTGTGTGCGTGTGTGCGTGTGTGTGCGTGTGCGTGTGTGTGTGTATGTGTGTGTGTGTGCGTGCGTGTGCGTGTGCGTGTGTGTGCATGTGTGTGTGCGTGTGTTTGCGTGCGTGCGTGCGCGTGCGCGTGGGGATCTCGGGCGGCTTGGGGCGCGGGCGTAGCCGCTCGGGGCCCGACTCGACCTCTGAGGTCGATGTGTCGGGGGCGTCGAAGTATAACCTGGGCAAGCCTCCGGCAGTCTAGTGCGAGAAAGTGAACTTGGCGTGGTTGCGCGCGCATTGCGCTGGGCGCGCGGGCTCCGGGCAGAAGCGCCTGGGCAGCCGCGTCGACTGGCGCGCCCTTTGCGGCGTTCAAAAGGGCGACGTCGTCGCCGCCGAAGTGAGGTGCAACGGGCCTTAGGGCCTCCAAGGGCGCATGCGAGCATTCGGATTTTCCGAGCAGAAGCTCGCCGGCCAGGCGCGCGCGGTCGCGCGCGGGGGCCGCGCTATCGACTTCGATTTCGTGGCCGCCTTTCCCCGCTTTGCGTCGCGAACAACTCGGCGGCCCGCGGCGTCGGGGGGGGGTCCGTCCCGCGCGCTGGCGCCCGGGGGGGGTCCGATCGAGGGCAGCGCGAAGGTCTTGGGCGACGATGCGACAAAGGGGATCACCGAGCTCCCCCTCGGGGCGCGCTGACGGGCGGGCTGCCCCCGCCATGGGCGCTGCGGCGAGAGGTCGGCGAGGGGGGGCGCGCGGTCGCGGGCGGCCCCCGCTTCATTGCCTGCGCGACCAAGTCGGTGACCGTCGGGGTCCAGATGCGACTCGGTCTGCCCGCGCCATCTTCGCTCTCGTCGGGGCGGTCGAGCGCCGGGGCAGCGGCGCGGAGGCATTGGCCTGCGTGTTCGACGGGGCCATCGTGTCCGCGCTAGCTGGCCCCGCGAAGATCCAGTTGCGGATCGACGCGTGCGAAGGTGCCAGCCAGGGAATCAGCGCAATCGTGAAGCCGTTTGCCATCTTCAAGGGGTGGGAGTTCGGCTTGGGCGGGCGCAGTTCACGCGCGCGTTCCGCGGCGCAGGGGGGGCTGGCGTCGGCCGTGGAGCAGCGCGAGCTCGCTTCTGGGCGCCTGTGTGGAAAGGCGTGTCGACGATGAATAGTATCATAAATATCATGTGCTCACCCGTGCGAATTCGCCGAATTCATTTTAAACGGTGGAAGCAAGCGCTGTTGTCTATCTCGCGGCCTCTAGCGTCGACCGACAACGAAGCCGAAGTGCGCCGCTGAACGCGCGGCTACGTGAAATTGCTGCGGGTTTCGATTTACTGGCGAGTGCGCGCGGGGGGGTTGCATTTCCCCATCGCGCGCGAGCGGCCGATGTGTGATCTGGTTCCAGCGGTTGCTTTGCTTGGCGAAGGGTGAGTTTTACATGGCTTCTTCGCGTGAAAATGCGAACACCTCCTCAGCGAAACTGATCTCGCCGACCGCCCGACTCCTTCCGGGGCCGGCGATTTCCGGCTTTCCTTGCCGTGGTCCGAGCGACGCGCGAATGGCGCGCCGACGCCATGTGCGGGGCGCCTATTGTTTCAGGACGCAGGCGTGCTTCATGCGTCGGTTGGCCCATTCCTGCATGCGTTTCAGGACGCGACAGTCATGCTTGACATGCGTGCTGCGCGCGACGGATTACAGCGATGCGTTGGCAAGGGAGTGGGTGGGGGGTGGGCGGCGCGGTTTCCATGTTGGCTTGAATTGCAGGCTTAGTCGGGCCAGCGCGCAGCCGCGCGCTTTTTTTTCTGCGCCATGCCGAAAGTGCGCGAGAGACTTGCTGGCGCCCCGGCGCCGCTGCCGCCCGCATATGCAGCGACGCCACTGGAAAAGTGCGCTCGTTGCGATTGCCCATTGGCCAGCGCTGGCGAGGCGACCGCGGTGTGCGTGTAGTTGGCGGGCGCGTGCGACGTGGCGCGCGGCCTCGGGCGGCGCTGCGACAAGCGCTGCAGAGTGCGCCACTGGTGCAACCAGTGCGTTCTCGACGGCGAGCACATCAACGTTTTCTTCTCCGAAGAGACGGGGGGCGGCCAGCTGTCGACGTCCGCGGGGCGAGCTTGGGTGACGAAGTATCTGCAGTGTCGCTAGGACCTGGTCTTCCACGGCTGCGAATCATCTCGCGGCGTGGAGTGGCCCTGGAGGGAGAAGTTCAGAGCGGGCGGCGCATCTGTCGGTTTCCGAACGCAACGCAACCGTGCGCGGTCAAGGAGCTGGAATCCGTAGACAAGCAGCTGTGCATTTATCGAGGGCGAGTTCTGCGCGCGCCGCGGGCATGCCCGCGCCGACGTCTTTCCTTCCGCCGACGAGGACAGCGTGAAGGAGTTGGTCGCAGAGGGCCATCGGCAGGTTCGCGTCCTCTGCTCTCGCTCGAGGAGGGCTCCGTCCGCGTCGGGCGCGGCCGACGGGGGCCGCCACGCTTGGGGGGGTGGTTCATGGTCGTTGACCCGCGCGCGCAGAGGACCGTCGCATTGCGCGAGCAGCGCCGCTCTGAGAACAGCGGGGTCTTCCGCTCGTGATTTGGCGAGGCGTTGCCCGTGCGCTGCAAAGTCGTTTGCCTCAGAATTGTCAGCATTTTTGTTGTTTTTTTGTTTTGTTTTCTTTTGTTTCTTCCGAGCCGTCTGCGTTTGACGATAATGCGAGCAGCTGAAGTGTTGCATAGTTGACCAGCTCCATGCAAGGGGCCGCGTCTACATGTGCGCGTGCAATCCGCGCTGTATCGACCGCCGGACAGCGCCGTCTTCGCATCGTCGACAGTTCTGTCGCGGAGTCCATGTCCAGCCCGCGGATGCGCGCGCAGTTTTCATGGATTGCGGTCGGGGCGCCATCGGTTCGTTGCTTAATGTTTGGCGAAGTGGCGCATTTGTTTCATGGGCCGCGGAGGCGCTGGCCACTTGCGCCAACGTGAGGTTGCGACGGCGGACGAGAAGGCTTCCAAGTCGTACCCCGGCGCCCCCAAGCGCAAAGGGGAAGTCCGCCGCGGCCGCGAAGCGCGAAGCTACAGCTGCGCCGGCTGCCGCGGGCAGGAAGAAATCTGCCAAGAAGGCGCCCAACAACTAATTGCCATGAGCTGATATTCTGGTTTATTCGCCTAACAGTTTAGGCAGTGGCACACGAGGGCGGGGCGTGCACTGAAGCGAACGTACAGACTGCAACGGAGTTCTGGAATGTTTTATGGTGCAGGGGAGCGCGCTGAAACCACTTAAACATTCGCAACGCATGCGCGCGCGCAAAAGTATCAGGAGGAAAAGAAACACACAGACACAATTAAATGTCGATTCCCCAGAAAATATGGGAAAATATGGGAAGTGGGGGGGAAGACAGAAACCCAGAAAATATGGGAAAATATGGGGGATCTGTTTATTTGTGTGTATTTATTTGTGTGTCCTGGGGCCCCTTCAAAGTATTCGCAGCAATTGCGCTCGCACGCGCGCGCATCGTCGCGACGTTCGCTGGAGGCCGCGGGAGATCGCAGGACAATCGGCGAGGTGATATGAAGTTGTTTGGCGATGGTGGTTACGTGGATGACGATGGTGGTGGCGATGTCGACGACGGTGATGATAGTGGCGATGGTGATGAGGATGCAGTTGGCTGTGGCGATGATGGCAAGGATGGTAATCACGATGGTGAGGCCCACGATTTCTGACGGCGATGCTGGCGATGGTGGGGAGCTTTGCGCGTGGACGTTTCAGAGCCCGCTAGCGGGACTAAGGCGCGGGCCGCGTTTCAACGGTGAACCACTCAGGCAGACAGGCGGCTGTCACGCTGAGGACGTGACGGCCGAGACCAAGTGGCAATTGATTGAATGATGAAGCGTGGGACGAATGAGTAGGTGGATCCAGAGGAGATTTTCCGCCTCCTCCTCTTTCCCTTGTCCTCCTCATCCTCCGCCTCCTTGCTTCCTTGAGCGTGGGCTGAGGTCAAACGCTAGGTCCTTGGCAGGTGCATCCGCAGGAAGTTACGCAAGGGGACCGACGAATTGCCCAAGTGACAAGGCGAAGCGAGGGCCGCAGGGAACGACCACGAGTGGAGGGACTGGCTGAGGAACGAGGCCAGGAACTACGCTTAAGTCGGGCCTGTCCCTCGACAGGAAGAAAATATAGTATGGGGGCGATGTTTGGAGTGTTTTTTGTATTTAAAAAGCGTTCGTGAGTATTTTCATTTTTTTAATATTTTTCGTTGAAAATCCTCCTGTAGGGGGACAGGCCCGACTTAGAACTACGCAAGGCCACCAAATCAATCAAGCGGTGCAGGGAAACTGCAGACTTTGCCATCAGTGGGCAGCAGGTGACGCCTCCTGGCTTTCCTGAGCAAGTCGGTGGCCCCTGCGGGCGCCTCAACCTCTCCCCAGCTTCACTCGTGGCTTTCCTCTCCCACATGAGGTGGCTCGCCAACATGACCCTCGCACGCGGCAGGACGCATCGGTTGTCCCGCTTCCGCCGCAGCTCGTCGCACGTGGAGGGCCTGGCGGCATGCGTGGGAAGCCTTGCGGACAGCTCTCGACAAGTCGGCGCACGTTCGACGTGCCAGCACGCAGACGGGTCGGCGCGAGCTCGGCGTGCCGGCGCGGTGGGCGGTCTCCTGCAGTGCACAAACAAAGGGAGATAGCTTTGTAGACTCTCTCGATCTCTTTGCGAGCTTCCACTCCCGCCCAACCCACCCCCTCTCATGACCCCCTTCCGAATCCCGCCAGGTTCCGACAGCTCCAGCCCTAAGAGAGGAAGGGGGCACGGCTTCCCGACGGGTTGGCGCAGTCGATTCTGCAGTGAGGCATTGACGCGTCGGCCCTGTGGGCACGGTCAGGACATGTGCGGCGCTGGGCGAGGGGGGAGGGAAACTTAGCACAGCTTGTGTGACTTCATAATGGTCTACCAGCATCTGCCGCCACGAAAAGTCCAGACCCTCCGCCGTCACAAAATGTCCCGACCCTCCTCTGTGCTCCTCTACGTGTCGCAAGACTTCTGCACTGGCGAGGAGGAGGAGGAGGAGGAGGAGGAGAAGGAGGAGGAGGAGGAGGAGGAGGAGGAGGAGGAGGAGGAGGGGGGGGAGGGGGAGCAAAGAGCAAGGAGGTGGGAGGAGGGAGGAGGGTGAGGATGGAGGGGGGATGGAGATGGACACGAGAGGAAAAGGGGGAAGGAGCAGGAGTAGAAAGCTTCCGGACGTTTCCAGATGGACTCGTAGTTTTTCGGCTGCTATTGGAAGCTTCTAGAGGATTCTACAGGAGGAGGCGGAGGAGGAGGAGGAGGAGGAGGAGGAGGAGGAAGAGGAAGATGAAGGGAGGAGGAAACTGGAGGGATGAAGGATGGTGGAGGGACGAGCCAGGATGGGAGAGGAATGACGGATCATGGAGGGGTGGGTGGGAGTGAGGAGGGGGAGGGGGGAATGAGGAGGACGGGGGGGATGGGGCCCTGACGATAGGAAAGGGCTTGTAGGTTGAGTTTGAGTTGCAGAAGACCTCCTCGCCCGGGGGACTCATGTCTCAGGGCCCCCCCGCGCGCGCGTGCATGGCCGCACCCTCCCGCCCTGGTTGTTGAGAAGCTTCCTGAGCCTTCTCTGGAGCGACAAGGGGACTTTTCAGCAGGCCGGAGGGCTTCTGAGAAGCCCCGCCGCCTCCTGCGATGGCCTGCCGCCTCGGTGATCCAAGCCGAGCCGTCTGGTCTTCGGGTCATAGCTCGCGTCGGCCATCCGGGATGCTCTGGGCACCCCTGGACGCCTCTCGGCGAGGTGCAGCTGCTGGAGAGAACACCGGGGCTGGAAAACCGCGCCGACAACCGACAAGAGGGATCGAAGACCTCGAGCCGGCGAGAATTCCTTCCTCCTCCTCCTCCTCCTCCTCCTACTCCTATGCTTAGCACGCTTGCCGTTTCACCCAATTGTCTAGTATGTCTTACAATTTCTGCCAACGCACCTATGTTGTGCATGGCGTCTGTCTGTCTGTCTGTCCTGGGCGCGCCGCCGACCGGGCGCAGGTACAGTTGCTCGGGTCGCAGCTTGACTCGCACGCCCCCTGCGAGGACGCGGCGGAGGGGAGCAACTGCTATGCGGCCGCGGCCTCGGATCTCCGCAGGAAGGCACCCTCGGAAGGATCTCCTCGAGGGGTGTTCGAGGAGTCTTCTGAGGGGCCTTCGGAGGGCCTGTGGAGGGGAGGCCCCCAGACCTCCGGCGTATTGAAGCCATCAAGCTGGGAGCTCAGCTCTTTTCCGTTCTCGGCCTCTGGGGGCCTCTGCTGGGCCCCGGGGCGGTACTCCAGATTTCGTAATAAAGGGAGGGGGGTCTCATTTCGGGGGGGTCTCTTCCAGGCTATCTTGGAGGGCCTGGGGGGTCTGGGGACGATGTTTTGGAGGGTTCTCCCAGGGGGGGGGGTCTAAAACTTCTCGTCTGGGAGGGTTGGGACCCCCTCCCTTTTATTACGAAATCTGGAGTAACAAGAGAGACTCGGAACGAAAAGCCGGTCCTTGTGAAGGGTCGAGACCTCCGGGGCCCCGTATGTCGGAAACCGGAACATGAACATTGCCAGTGGCGGGCTGTTTTTCAGTCCCAGGACTTCTTGAGGGTCGAGGACGGCGCTGGGGTGGTGTGGTGTATATTTCGGGAGCGGAAAAGAGGGGGGTGATGATTGGGGGGGGGTGGATTTCATGGAGCGGGCCATGATGTTTCCTCAGATTTCATGGCGCCTCTTCTTATTTTATTACGTCCCAGGCCCCCCCGCTGGACCGCGCACATGCCGCCTGTCTTGATTTGCACCCCCCCTCTTGGACACCCCCCTCTTGGCCGCTCCCGAATATTTTTTTTCCCCGATGTCCTGGGGAAACAACGAAGAATGTATACACCAGGGTCCCGTGTACACCAGGATCCGCTCTCCAGTGCAAGTGTGCCAATGCATGGCCGGAAGAAGCGTCGGTGTATATAGAGTTCGATTCCTTAGTATTGGAACAGAAGCGAGACAGCATCGGATCTCTGGGCCTCTGCACGGAGACGCCCGCGGACCTCTGGAGACCTGTGGAGACTCTCCGCAGCAGGCACCGCCGCCACACCGCCATGGCCGGCCTGGGCCATCCTGGGGCCGTTGCATGGCGCACCGGCTGCAGACCAGCCGGGCTGAGGCCGGGAGGGCGTGTGCACACATTGCCAGGGGCCCACTGGAAGGTTTCTCCTCCTCCTCCTTCTCCTCTTCTTCCTCCTCCTCCTCCTCCTCCATCTCCTCCTCCTCCTCCTCCTCCTCCTCCTCCTCCTCCTCCTCCTCCTCCTCCATCTCCTCCATCTCCTCCTCCCCCTCCCCCTTCTTCACCTCCTCCTCCTCCCCCTCCTCCTTCACCTCCTCCTCCTCCTCGGGTCGCCTGCGGCCCCGGGGGAATCCGTGCAGGCCCAGGATGGCCCTGACTGGGCACGTGGTGTGTGCAGTCACCCCCTCACAGTGAGGATGAGCGACTTTCCAAGGTTGCCCCTGCAGCCTTCACCTTCGCCCCATCCTTGGTCGCTTCCGCTGGCCGCGCCCCGCTCGCAAAGTGTCGACATCGCCTTCCAAGGCCCTTGCATCCTGATCGTGCATCCTTTTTACCATTGGGGAAGTCGATTAATGGAGAGGAAGTATGCTGCCAAATCATTTCCAGATGTTAAGATATGTTCAAACACATTTTTAATTCAATGGTAGGAATGTTAGAGTGTCCATTGTCATGGCATCCACAACTTTATCTTGCGTCCTTGTTATCAAGGTTGGCAGTATATGTTTTTGATGCTCGTGTCAGCTCCGCCGCCTGAGGGTCTGCAGCCGCCAGCCGTGCACTGCGGTCTCCGCAAGTCTAGATAGCTTGGGAATGTCTTGGTAATGTCTTTGTGGAAGACGATCAACGGAGAGGAAGCATGCTGCCAAATAATTTCCAGATGTCTAGAACATGTGTTAGTTTAAACACATGTTTATACATTTTTCGACAGTTTAAACACAATGGTAGGACTGTTAATTAGGGTGTCCAGTGTCGTGGCATCCACAAGCCCACGGCGCGGCTGATCTCAGACCTGCCTGCGCTGCAGTGGGCGCACGGGGGGACTGCCTCGGCGACCTCCCTCGTCAAGCCTGGCAGGTTGTAGGTAGTCCGACAGGGGGGGGGCAGCGCCAGGACGTAGCCACGGGCGCCGCCTCGGAGCCGAGCCCCGAGATCTCGAGGACCCCTCGAGGAGTGGTGGCCGTGGACGCTTCCTGGCGGTGCATCGGCGCGTCCTTCCAGTGCCACCCGCGGGGGCGCGAGGACAGCCTCCGCTTCATGCCGCGAGCCTAGGCCGGACAGCGGCCCGTTCCCCCCGGGGGGGGGGCCCGCGCCAGGGCGCGAAGGCAGCCGCGCGCCGAGCACCGCGCTCCAAGCTGGCGGAGCGCGCCGCTGCGCGACCTTGGCGCCGAGGGGTGCGCGTCGCACGCACCGCTCGGCGCGAAACGAGGAGTTGGGTGAGCGAGGAGGAGGAGGAGGAGGAGCAGGAGCAGGAGCAGGAGCAGGAGCAGGAGCAGGAGGAGGAGGAGGACCAGTGTGAACCCAAGAGTCATCAACGATGTTGGAATTGACCCTCCCTCCAAGCCCCCTCTTCACAGGCCCCTACAATGGCTTGTTCCATTGAGGGAACTGCCTCGTTGGAAGACAACCGTTGAAGATCCTGAAGCATGTCAAACAATTCTCTTCGGAATCTCAGCGCCACGGTTCAACCTGACTGCTGCGGCTTGACGATCCGGAATCGTGTCAGAACGCCATTCTTGGGACTTCAACACCGCGAATCAACATACCTGTTGCACCCGCATATTCCTGAATCTGTCGAAGACGCAATTTCTGGTACGTTGATCATGGGAATCCGTGGAACTCTTGTAAACTTTTAGAACGAATGTGCGCGGCGCTAAGGCGAGAGCCACATTTTGAAAACCACCCGCCCTCAATCCGTGAAGCTCTAGCAATTTTTCAACAACGAATGTGCGTGGCGCTAAGGCGAGAGGCACATTTTGAAAACCACCCGCCCCCAATCCGTGAAGTTCCTTCGCATTTTTTACAAACGCAAGTGCGCGGCGCTGAGGCGAGAGCCACATTTTGAAAACCGCCCCCAGTCCGTGAAGCGCTTGCAAATTCTGTGCAACGAATGTGCGCGGCGCTAAGGCGAGAGGCACATTTTGAAAACCACCCGCCCCCAATTCATGAAACCCTTGAATTTTCAACAACGAATGTGCGCGGCGCTGAGGCGAGAGCCACATTCTGAAAACCACCCGCCCCCAACCCGTGAAACTCTTGCAATTGTTTGCAAACGAATGTGCGCGGCGCTGAGGCGAGAGACACATTTAGAAAACCACCCGCCCCCAATCCGTGAAGCTCTTAGAATTTATAACAACGAATGTGAGCAGCGCTACGGCGAGAGCCACGTTTTGAAAACCACCCGCCCCCAATCCGTGAAACTCTTGCACAGCAAATTGAAGAAATGTGCGCGGCGCTGAGGCGAGAGCCACATTTTGAAAACCACCCGCCCTCCATTTGTGAAACTGCTGCTTTTTTTTCAGCTTCAGAGTCATTAGTGGTGAGGAAGTCAGGCGAAACGCCCGGCCCGCCCTAAAACTGGTCTCCGGGTGCGACAGGGATAAGTTATTTCTAAGCAAAAAGGATCGAGGGGGAGGAGGGGGAGGAGGAGGAGGAGGGGGAGGACGAGGAGGAGGAGGAGGAGGGGGAGGAGGAGGAGAAGAAGGAGGAGGACCTCCAGAGGTTTCTGGAGGGCCAAGATGGGGTTAGAAAAATTGAGACGCTTGGATCCTCGAACCTCGATCCTCCTCCTCGATCCAGGGTTGAAGAGCACATCCGCCAGATTTCTCGGTTCCGCACAGACGGGGGGGGGCCGCGGGTGTCACTAGCCCACGATGCTCTCAGCTTCTCGCGCTTCTTTTCGGCCCCCTGGCGTTGTCGGGGCCTCGTGAGGGGTGCCCTGGAAGCCGCCAGGGCCTGGGGCCAACTTGGGCCAGGGCCTCCTGCGGCAGCGCCCGAGCCAACGCCGTCGCCGCCTCCGCCGACGCCGCCGCCGCGGTCGTCGCCGGCGCCGCCGCGGTCGTCGCCGACGCCACCCGCGGCGGTGGCGGTGGCGACCGCAGCGACGCCGTCGCGGTCGTCGTCGACGCCGTCGCCGCCACCGCTGACGCTGACGCCGCCCGGGCCATAGGCCACGGGCAACTCTGGCAATAGCCCGAGTCGACGCCCCCTTCGCGGCCCCCCGGTCGCCGAGGCGGTCATGTACCTCAAGACGTGGGGGCGGCGGAAAGCGCGCGCCCCCCCCCCCGCCAGTCTGGTCCCACGTCCTCCCTTGCCTGGGAGGGGGAGGGGGGTCGGGCGGGACTGGGACAGTTATAAATCGTTCCAGAGCGTTCCAGAAAGCTCTCAGAGCGTTCCAGAGCGCTCCGGACCGGCCGCACCGCCCGCCGCATCCTCCAGAGCCGCCGGGTCTCAGCTCAGAGATCCCCGATCTGTCCAGGTTCCATGTTGTCCCCGTCCTGGCTTCGTCTTAGGAGGGTGTCGGGAAAGGGGGGAGTTCAAGGTCAACCGCGGGGGTGTGAAGAGATGATCGCGCGTCGCGCTCCGCGGCCTGGGCCGCAAAGGTGCCCTTCTCCAGGGGTGGACTCGGGGACTCGGGAGAGGGTGGTATCGGGAAGCGGCGGGGGGGACGAGGAGGGGTCGGGCGAGAAGGGGGATTGGGGGAGGGCGGGTGCGGTCTTTGCTGCATGCGGTCGCCGCAGGGTCAATTCCTCGATGCACGTGCGCCTCCCGCTCGGGGAGGCGCCCAGGAAAAACAGCTCCGTGCGGCTGGTTCGCTGTCCCCCGCCTTTGCTCTCCCCCCTCTTCGTCCACCCTGGGAGCAGGAGGAGGAGCAGGAGAAGGAGGAGGAGGAGGAACAGGAAAAGGAGGAGGAGGAGGAGAAGAAGGAGGAGGAGGAGGATGAGGAGGATGAGGAGGATACGAGGAGGAGGCGGAGGAGGAGGAGGTGGAGGAGGAGGAGGAGGAGGAGGAGGTGGGAGGAGGAGGAGGGAGGAGGAGGAAGAGGATGAGGACGAGGAGGAGGAGGAGGAGCAGGAGGAGGAGGAGGCGGAGGCGGAGGCGGAGGAGGGAGGAGGAGGAGGAGGAGGAGGAGGAGGAAGATAAGGAGGAGGAGGAGGAGGAGGAGGAGGAGGCGGACTGCGTGGTGAGTCTGGCGCTTTGTTTTTTTTCTCTTCGTCCTCTTTCTCCCCGTCTCGCGCTTCGCCAGGAGGGTGCGACCCCTAGCTCCAGGGGGTCGGCGGCGGTGGGCGCGCGAACTCATCGTCCGCAACTCCGTGCGCAGGAGGAGGAGGTGGAGGAGGAGGTGGAGGCGAAAGAGGAGGAGGCGGGGGCGGAGGCGGAGGCGGAGGCGGAGGAGGAGGAGGAGGAGGAGGAGGAGGAAGGAGGAGGAGGAGGAGGAGGAGGAGGAGGAATCGTTACCACACGTTTCCCTGCCGCCGTATACATATATACGTTTAGTGCCTTGAACAGTGTGTTGACTAACCCACAGCTGTTTGGAATTAAAGAGGAAAGGCGCGCGCGACATTATATTATCTTTTCTCCCTATCCGCTTAACGGAGACGCCGTTCACATTGTCGCCATGGTCTCTCGGGGATCCTCGAGCCCAAGACGTTCCTTGGAACCATTGCTAGGAGTACCACATGTACCACGAGTACATCTGGATCAGATTGGCCCTTTTGGGCGTAAGTTGGGTGAAGATGGGTTATCCGCCGAAATTGCCGATCCAAGGATGACCGACCATGTTGGTCATCTTGTTGGGGCTCAAAAGATATTCGTCCCGCAAGGAATGCCGAACGCGGGAATTGACCTTGGCTTAACAACGCCATGCACGTATGATATTCAAGTCGATGGACCGTTATCCTCGACCTCCCAACGCATCCAAGATACAAGAATTTACAGACGGCAAGCCCGTCAACCGCGGTAGGCGGGACACGCGTGTGCCTGACGGTGAGTCCGACGAAAGAGATGAGTGGCACGGCAGCAAGAGCCGCCCCCGGAACCCTCTTGCGGACAACGTCGCACAGGCTTACGTTGCCCACTCCAATTCGTCGGATGAAGAGGGCATGGCAAGAACCCCTTAAAACAAGGAAGAGACATTCTCCGTGTCGAGCTCTTCGGAGACGATCGAGACGTCTATGCACGACAAGACGCCAGTTAAGGAGACTGCGGACCGTGTCCAAAGTCCGGCCGGGAAGCCAATTTGGGAAGACAGTGAAGACCAAACGGGGGCTCTAGGACCACCTCTCGGGCGGCTCGCGATGGAATCGCGTCTCGGCGAGACTCCGAGAGAAGACCCGGCCGACATGAAGGTGTCGTTTTACGAAAAGCGTCCTAAGATCGAGACCGATGGTCTGGGCGTCCATGACGTGCCCAGCCTAATCTCGGGAATCCAACGCCGGGGAAGGCAGCTGCTACAGTCCCCGAGCTCCATCTCCCTGAGATCCAGATCGGGAAAGGGTGGCCCCTGCTACGCCCCTAGGAGCTCCAGACATAGCTCGTCCATATCGCGGTCGTCAACGTCCAGGTGCGTTAGATTAAGGAACCCTGCGCCAACTGACGACCGAGCTGCGCGGAAGGTCCTGAGGGCTGCTGTCCTGGCCGTGCCCTCAACAACGATCCGTGCAAGAAACCAGTATGCTGGGGCTGCTGATTCCATTGTTCGCTGTGCAACTCGAACTACCTGTGTCATGACTGCACCCCCCCCAAAAGTTGCACACTTGCTTCGCCGTCAAGAACCGCGAATGGGAGCGGCAGCAAGAAATGAAGCAGCAGCAAAGAGAAACATAGCGCATTTCCGAAATCGTCGCGGGGGCGTGCTGGAGCCTAACGAGCTTCATACGCTTTCCAATGCCAGACTCTCGTTCTTTGACGTCAGGACCGCCCCGCGGGAGAGGGAGAGAGCCCCTTGTGGCCGCTACTCAGTGGATTTGCACAGGGACGACCTGTCTCCCTCCCGTTGGAATATTTGGTTTGTCCCCTCCGAGTGTGTTTTACCTGATGGCCTTCGGCCTCTCCCGCCACCGTGCCTGGGTGGTGGGTCAGTGGCCTCAAGGATGCTCAGGGAGCTCTGGGAGGCGTCTTGAGGCCTCTTCAGGCCTCTTGGGGCCTCTCGGGGCCTCTTTGGGGTCCCTTGGCGTTTCTTGGGTGCCTATTGGGGGCCTCTTGGGGCTTTCTGGGGGCCTTAGAGCGGAATGCTAAAATGTTCGGTTCCAGGTCCCCTTCTTATGCCCCTCTCGGGGCCGTTTTGGGGGCCTTGGGGGCCTCTTGGGTCGTCCTGGGGCCCTCTTGGGTCGTCTTGGGGCCCTTCTGAAGGCCTGTTGGGCTGTCTTGAGGCGGTCTTTGGGGGCATCTTGGGCCGTCTTGGAGCATCGGAAAGCCGCAAAGGCAAGAAGGCCATATTCCTTTAACAACCAGCCGGTAATCAACGATTTTGGCTTCTCGGGCCCCTTTCTGGGAGGCCTCTTGGAGGCCTCTTGGGGCGTCTGGGAGGCCTCCTGGACCGTCTGGGGGCCATCTTGGGCGTCCTGGGGCGATCGTTTCGCGACTCGGCGCCCTCTTGGACCGTCTTGGCTGCCTCTGGGAGCCCTCTTGGCCCGTCTTAGAGCCCTCTGGGGCCCGAAATATTCACACGCAGCACCCAGCAATTGCGGATAAGAGTGATGGGGGCGGGCGCGGGCGACGCGGGCGTCGAGCCAGCGGACCTCGTGGCCCCCACCTTCCCTGTCGATGGCGCCCTCCTCCTCCTCCTCCTGCTTCTCCTCCTGCTCCTCCTTCTCCTCCTCCTCCTCCTCTTCCTCGTCCGCGTCCTCGTCCTCATCGTCGTCGTCGTCGTCGTCGTCGTCGTCGTCGTCGTCGTCGTCGTCGTCGTCGTCGTCGTCGTCGTCGTCGTCCGCCTGCTCCTCCACCTCCTCCTCCTCTTCCTCATTTTCCTCCTCCTTCTCCTCCTAACCAATGCGAGCAAGCCCGCCGCAGGCGCCGATTTGCGTGCTCTGACAAGTTCAGCGCGGGGGGACTCGCTGGTGGGCCACCTGGAACGAGTGCAAAAACAGCCCGCCGCAGGCGCCGAATTGTGGGCTTGTTCAGTGAACGTAGTTTTGGTCGTGGGTGGGTCGCTGGCTTTCCACCTCCATTTGGAAGGAATTCTCAAACAGCCCGCCGCAGGCGCCGAAAATGTTGATTCGTACACTGAACGCGATTTGGGTCGCAGGTTCTCCACTTGAAACGAATGCAAAAGAAACCCGCCGCAGGCGCCGAAGTTTTGGCTTGTTCAGTAGACGTAATTTGGGTCGCGGGTGGGTCGCGGGCTCTCCACTTCCACCTGGACGGAATTCAAAAACAGCCAGCCGCAGGCGCCGAACATTTTGATTTGTACACTGAACGCGGCTTGGGTCGCGGGTGGGTTGCAGGTTCTCCACCTGGAACGAATGCCAAAGAGGCCCGCCGCAAGCGCCAAAAACTTTGGGTGGGTCGCGGGGTGGGTCGCGGGTGGGTCGCGGTGGGTCGCGGGTGGGCCGCGGGCGCGGTTTGGGTCGCGGGTGGGTTGCAGGTTCTCCACCTGGAACGGATGCAAAAGAGGCCCGCCGCAGGCGCCGAAAATTTTTGGGTGGGTCGCGGGGTGGGTCGCGGGTGGGTCGAGGGTGGGACGCGGGCGCGGTTTGGGTCGCGGGTGGGCCGCGGGCTCTCCACTTGAAACGAATGCAAAAGAGGCCCGCCGCAGGCGCCGAAAAATGTGGTTTGTACCCTGAACGTGGTTTGGGTCGCGGGTTGGTCGCGAGTTGGTCACGGGGTGGGTCGCGGGCTCTCCACCTGGAAGGAATGCAAAAAAAAAACCCGCCGCAGGCGCCGAAAATGGTGGTTTGTACCTTGAACGTGGTTTGGGTCGAAGGTGGGTCGCGGGGCGGTGGTCCGGGTGGGCCGTGGTGGTTCGCGTGTGGTCGCGGGTGGGTCGCGGATGGGTCGCGGGTGGGTCGCGGGTGGGTCGCCGGGGGGGTCTCGGGGGGTGTCGCGGGCGGGTCGCGGGCGGGTCGCGGGGTGGGTCGCGGGTGGGTCGCGGGTGGGTCGCGGGTGGTTCGCGGGATGGGTCGCGGGTGGGTCGCGGGGTGGGTCGCGGGTGGGTCGCGGGTGACCCGTGGGTCGCGGGGTGGGTCGCGGGTGGGTCGTGGGGCGGGTCGCGGGTGGGACGACGACGACAACAAGAATCCGCATCGCGAAATTCCACTTCAGCCACGCACCCAGGGACAGTGAATGACTGTTCGGTTCAGCCCCCTCATTCTGACGACGAGACGCTGGGAACCTCATGGGGCACGCGGGAAGGACGAGAGGTTTGAGAATGACGGGAAGCGCCTCCGGCGTGCACCGTTGGTTTTGGGGCTCAATTTTCTCTAACTAAGGGGTGCGCGCCGCACCGGGAAACTCGCTGGCGGATGACGGGAAGCGTCTTCGAGGTACGAGAAGCAAGCGGGACGTTCTGGCTGAATCCTTGAGTAAATATATATTATTATATATGGGTTGCCGCGCTGCACGGGATTTTTCGTTGGCGGATTCTTCCCAAACGTTTGGCGGATTCCCCAAAATGGCCATTTCGCTCGAGACATCCTCAAAAAATCGAGGTGTGGTCTGCCGTGCTCCTGTGTGGTCTGCCGTGCTCCTGTGGTCTGCCGTGCTCCCCACAGGAGCACGGCAGACCGCGCGCAGGAACCGAGAGGAGCACGGCAGACCAAGACGAGGAGCACGGCAGACCAGGCACTGAAACCGAGAGGAGCACGGCAGACCAAGACGAGGAGCACGGCAGACCAGGCACCAAGAGCGCCCTCAAGACGACGGAAAGGATGACCAAGACGAGGAGCACGGCAGACCAAGACGAGGAGCACGGCAGACTATGCCCTAAGAGTGCCCTCAAGACGGCCGAACAAGCGGGACGTTCTGGCTGAATCCTTGAGTAAATATATCTTTTCTTTAACTATATGGGTTGAGCACGGCAGACACCACACGAGCACGGCAGATCCCAAATGAGCACGGCAGACACAGAAGCACTGCAGACCACACAAGAGCACCGCAGACCTCACAGGAGCACGGCAGACCCCACAGGAGCACGGCAGACCCCACAGGAGCACGGCAAACCACAAAGGAGCACGGCAGACCACAGAAGCACGGCAAACCACACAGGAGCACGGCAGACCACACAGGAGCACGGCAATCCCCACAGGAGCACGGCAGACCGCGCACAGGTACAACATAAACGCGCCTTTTCTTGTACCCCGAACGCCGCTGGCGTTTCCCCCACAGGAGCACGGCAGACCCCACAAGCTGGCGGGAAACCCCAAATGAGCACGGCAGACCACAGGAGCACGGCAGACCACACAGGAGCACGGCAGACGCCACAGGAGCACGGCAGACCGCGCAGGAGCACGGCAGACCACACATGAGCACGGCAGACCCCACAGGAGCACGGCAGACCCCATAGGAGCACGGCAGACCACAGAAGAGCACGGCAGACCAACAGGAGCACGGCAGACCACACAAGAGCACGGCAGGCCACACAGGAGCACGGCCCGTAGCCATTTTGGCTCAAGCCAGCCCCGCGCGGTTTCTTGGGTCTGCCTCTGGCGATAGCCAAACGGCGGGCCCTTCGCTCGGGTGCAGCCATGGCGACGGGAGGGTGTGGAGTTGCACGCCCATTTCGCCGCAGCCCCGAGGACCGCAAGGCAGGGAAGCTGTGGGCTAGGCAGTCTGCCGATCGTGCGATCATCAAGCTCTCCGACGAGCTCAGGCGGGTGCAGGCGGACTTCGAGGCGATCCTTTGCGGCCTCACCACCATCTTCGGGTGCGCGGAGCTGGCCGATCGCATCGTCGCGCTGGCGCCGGCCTTGGGGGAGAAGCTAGCAGGGCGCGTGCCGTCTGCGGCGCTAGCAGTGAGAAGGAACGTTGCCCTGCATTCCGACGCTCGCGGTGTACGAGTGTCGACTGCGCCGATCGAGCAGTTGCGGCGCCTGCAGAAATATGGGGCCAGGCTGGAGGCCCGTGCGGAGGCAGAGAGCTTCACGTTCAACGCGGACGCTGCGGAGTTCTTCCGTTGTGGCCCGCTCGGCACGTGTTTGGATTGTTTGCCGCTGCCTGGTGTGCTTGGCTATTCGGAGTCGGGGTTGTTCGAGGCCGTCGAGGGCACCTCCGTGGCTTGCGCTGGTGACGGCGGCGGTGAGCATGATGTCGGCCCTGCTGGTGACGTGCCGTCTAAGGTGATCACCCCCGAGTTTTTCGCAGCTGGTCGCAAGTCGTCTTCTTCTTCGGCGCCATCGCTGGGCCTCTGTCCTGTCGAAGGGCTGCGCCAGGGAGGTGGGGTTCCAGTTCGCGCTGTTCTTCCTGGGGAGCCGCTTCGTGCTGATAGTCTTCCGGATCTGCTGGCTGGCCCAGGGCCTGCGGCGGAGGGGGGCTGTTGCAGCACATTGGACGAGCTCCTGGAGGCAGAGGTGGTGAAGTATGAGGCGCTGGAGGCCGCACGTGCTTCGCCTAGGGCCCTGGGGGCCGGCTCGGCCGAGTTCGACTACCAGGAGGTGGGTGCTGCCGGCGCTGAAGCTGAAGTGGATACGGCATGCTCGGTGTCGGAGGCGGCGCCACAGGCCAGCACTGCGGTTCTGGCGTACCTGCACGCTCACCCTGCGGCGCTCCTCTCGGGAGGCGGCGGGGCCCTCGAGGCTCCTGTGGCTGGCGGTACTGGTCCTGGCGCTGGTTTCGAGGGCAGCCGCGCCCGCAGGAAGCGAGGTGCAAGCATGGGGCGGCGCGCCCGTCGCGTCCGCTTCGACCTGCGTCCCGTCGTCATCGGCACGGCCTTCGAGGAAGACGCCGAGGCCCAGGTGCAGGACGGTTAGCCGTGCGTGCGGACGCTAATTCCGTTTGCTCCGTGCATTCGCATTTCTAGTATTTGAATGCGTACGTGAGCTTGCAACGCTTAGCTGTTGTCTCTGTTTTTGCTTGATCTTCGGTGCAGCTTCGCTGCTTCTGCATGCCTCTCGGCACCGCCCGCCCTCGTGGCCCTGGGGCCTAGGCGCCCCCGTTGGCCCTGGCGGCCTGCCCTCGGGGAGGCCCGAAGCGGCCCCTCGTGAGGGTGTGCTGGAGGTTGGCTCGAAGCGGCCCCTCGGGGAGGGCGGCCCGAAGCGGCCCCCTCCTGCCTGCGCTTCGCGCGTCTGGCGCATCGCGCCCCCCCCTGCGGTGGCCCCTTTCGGGCCCCCAGGGCTGGCCCTTGAGGCCCTGGGGCCAATGGGCTCCGTGGGCCTCGGGCTTCCTGTAGCCTTCATAGGCCCCGCGGCCCACAGCCCACACAGGAGCACGGCAGACCACACAGGAGCACGGCAGACCACAAAAGAGCACGGGGTCCGTAGCCATTTTGGCTCAAGGCCATGGCGCACCCGACGACCGCGAGTCCGTCGGGCGTTCCTGAGCGCGAGGGGCGCTTCGCCAAGAGCCAGAAGCTTCGCCAATTTTGTTTCTCCACGTTCCTGCAGGGCCGTGCGGTTCGGCCGAGCAGCAGTCTGTCCCACGGTGTGCCGCCATGTCGGAGGTTGCCTCGGGGCTGGCCAAGCGGGCATACTGGCTGTGTGCTAAGCGTGGCTGCAACGCTTGGAACTGGTGCGACAAGCGTTGGACGTGCAAAGTGTGTGGCGCCAGTGCGCCCCCCTGGACGAAGGAGTACCGTACTGACAAGGGCCCCCCGAGAGTGGACGCTGACGGGTTCGTACAGCAGCCCAGAGGGAGGGCTGAACAGCGGGCTGCGAGGCGCTCAGCTTCCCAGCGGGCCCTCTCTGGGAGCACCGCGCCCAGCAGCACCCCCAACAGCAGGGCGCGGCGTGGGCGACCTTGGGGGGAGGCCAAGGCCCAGTTCGAGGAGCTGCAGGCGCAGCTCGTGGTGGCCAGGGAGCGCGTCGGCAAGCTCCAGGGGGCCCTGGCGCTCGGGCTCTCGGCGGACTTCCAGCGTGAGGCCGAGAGCGCCCTCCAGCTGGGCAAGGACCAGGTCGCAGCCCTGGAGCTGGCCGTCCAGGATGCCCAGCGGACGGTGCGCCCACCTCACTCGGTGCTCCACATCGAGGCCAACGCCATTAAGAAGGTCGAGCGCCAGCTGGCTGCGGCGCGCACCAAGAAGGAGAAGCTCCAGCTGCAGGCGTCCGAGCTGCGCGAACTCATCGCGGAGAAGCAGGAGCAGCTCTCGGCAGCCGAGCTGGGAGTGGATGAGGTCGCGGGGCAGATTGCCGAGCTGGAGGATACCCGAGCCAAGGTCACGCAGCAGGCGATCCAGCGGGCCAACGCGGCCGTCGGAGGTGTTCCGAGCCCGCTTGGGGACGCAGTCCAAGGGCTGCTCACTCAGGTCGGCGCCCTGTCGGATCTCCTCAAGCAGCACGGGTCGGAGCTGCCCCCGAGGTTTTCCGAGATCGTCGGGATTCTCAACACGCAGAAGGAGGCGGTCGCCGAAGTGCTCAGGCCCCGCAGCAGCTCGGCCACGACGCGTTGGGGCGACAGCGTCGGGGACGATGGCCTCGCGACCGATGATGACGACATGCCGCTTGACATCGCGGCCTCTGGGGGGCCGTCGGCCGCCCCGCCCTCTGCAGCCCCGCAGGCAGGGCCCACCGCGGCTGGGCCGCCAGGCCCGCGGGCCAGGTCAGTGGACGGGCCCTACGGCCCTGCTGCGGCCCGCGGCCAGCACGGGGCGACCCTGGGCACGTGGCCTCAGGTGGAGCCGTGCCTCGCTCAGGCCCTCGCCGAGCAAGGGGCGGCCCTCACGGACAGCGACCCCCTGGTGGCTGCGGGTGCTGTGGCTGCTCCTGCTGCTGGATACGGGCCGCGCCGTGGGTGATGCGAGAGCGTTGGAGTGGGCAGCTTCCACCGCCGACATCGGCGTCTGGGACAGCGGTGCGCCCTTCCTTCAGGACGTGCGAGGGCCCAGCTGCTGGGACAGGTGGAGGAGGCGCTGTGGTGGCTGCTGGCGCGCCCGCGGCCATCGCAAGCGGCGGGCGGCGCCGTGCACCCCTGCCCGAGGTAGCCAACTGGCGCGGTCGGGAACACCGAGGTGGCCCCCCGACGGCCAGTCAGGGGCCGTGAGCGGTGGGATTCAGCCCCACGACGTCGCAGCTCTCGGCCCCGTTGGTGATGGGCAGGGACACCCCCCGCCGGCAACCGGAGGGGTCGAGGGACGGCCTCCTCCTCAGCGGTGGCCACCTCCCGCGCAGGCCAGCGGCCCGCCCTCGCCGATGAGGAGCGCTGGAGCGTGGGGCCAGGTCCCCCCTCCAGTCCTGGTGGGGGCGGAGGTTCCCGCGACCAGGGGCTCGGCGTCCTCTGTGTCGTGCGCTGGGCAGCGTGCAGTCCGCGTGGCAGCCGTCACGGGCAAGGCGCCGATGGTGGTCAGGGGGGGAGGCCAGCAGCTACGAGCTGGCCTTGTCCTCCTCGGCTGCAATGGCAACACTTGGAACAGGAGCATTGAGGTCATAGAGGCCTTCTCCAAGACGTGCTACTACTGGCTCGACGTGGTGGCGCGGCAGGAGACGAGGCTATCGCATGTGCGCCTGCCCAGTGCAGCGGCTCAGGCCAGCGGCCTGGGCTACGTGGCAGTCCTCCCCGAGGCAGCGCTGTCGGGCAAGCAGGGGCCCCAGGCGACCTCAGGCGGGGCGGCGGCCCTGGTGCGAGACGGCGTGCAGGCCGACGAGTCGGAGTTCTCGCTGCCCTCCGCCTTGCGGCACCGCCTTCGCTGTGTGGAGGTAGCCTCCGCCTCGGGCCCGCTGTCCCTGGCGGTCTCTGAGTATGTCCAGCACCCTGCGGGCCCGCGAGTCACCGACCTGGTCCTGTTTTCGGCCTTCTCGGAGGTGACGGGCCTCCCTGTCGACATCCTGTGGGTCCTCCAAGCCGACTTCAACATGGAGCCTGAGCCCCTCGAGGAGTTGGGATGGCAGTGGCGGTGCGGGGACACTTCCTGGAGCCCTCGGAGGCGACGTGCCAGGCCGAGGGCGGCGACCACCTCTCCGAATTGTTCGAGGCCTCTTCGGCGTTGGCAGCCTGCGCTGCCTCCTGCGCCACCACGCGCGGGGGCTTCGGTGCGCACCCTCTTCGCCCTGTCCTGCGTCGCCCCCAGGATGTCTGCTCGCTTCCTGGGCCCGCGTGCGGAGGAGATCCTCATCGGCTGTGCGTCTACGGTCAGCTGTCTCACGTGGGGCAAGAGGCACGCAACGGCAGCCAGCAGGCCCAATGCCCTTCTCTGGGAGGGGATCTACGCCTCGCTGGACGTGGACACGCTCAAGGCGACCACGGCTGCAGCTCACTGTACCGCCAGTGGCGTGCTGGACAGCAAGGTCACGGAGGCCCACCTCAGCGGCAACGGTCTCGCCGACATCTGGGCCAAGGCAGGTGCGGAGCGGCACCGAGCCAGTGCGGCGGCCAGGCGCGGGCTCTTAGGCATGATGGAAGTGGTGGTTGAGCCAGGCGGGGAGGCGCAAGTCTCCTTCATCTGGCAGTGGATTGCCTTCGACAGGTGCGGAGTCGGCGCGGCCAAGCAGGAGCTGATTGCGGGCACCCACTGCGGGGCGTATGCGAGGCTTGGCGTGAGCAGAGGTGCGGCGCCCAAGCTCAAGGAGCTATGGCCTGGCGCTGTGGCGGCTCGGCCTGAGCCAGCGCAGCCGAGGCGCAGCGTCGCGCCCAGGCTTGAGCGGCAGCTCGCTGTATGGGCGCGCTTCTGGACCCAGACCCCCGAGGTTGGCGAAACGATGGAATGCTACAGCGAGTGGATGGACCACTGCGTCGGCTACGTCACGCAGATCCTGTCCCAGCCGCGCTTCGCCTCCAGGCTGCGGGCGCGTGGGAGGACGGCCGAGGAGGTAGCCGAGGAGATCTGCGAGCGGGCCTGGGGGACTGGCATGCCTGCGAGGAGGGCCTACTACAGGTGGCGCCACACGCTGACGCGGTCGCAGATGATCGTGTCGGACTGCATACGGCGCTACGAATACGTCTGCCTGCGGACGTGGATGGCCGAGCTGCAGCGGGAAGGGCAGCCCCCGCCCATTGGCCCGCTCAGAGCGCCCATTGGCCCATTGCCGTGGAATGCGGGACGCAGGAGGCGACGAAGAAGTGGTTGATGTCGGCCTCCCCTGGCACGCCCCACAGCGGCAGCAAGGGGGTCGGCTCGACTGCACCCTGCCTTCGCAAGGAGGAAGTGGTGCTGATGGCGCGGGTGCGCTTCCTTCAGCTGCTGGGGGCCCGCCCCGTGCTCGCCCCTTGCGGCAGGCCGCTGGCGACGGCAGTGGGCCCCCAGCGGCGCGGCGGCGGCTGCAGAGGCGGCGGCGGAGCCGCTGGCGCCTGGCCCGCGGGGGCCACGGGGTGAGGACTGGCTTGCGCCTTCGGCCTTGGGAGGCGAGCCTCCAGGAGCGGCCAGCCGCGGCTGTGTCGGCACGCGTGGGCTGGCGCAAGAGGCGCCGCCGCGCCGGCGGTGACGGAGGGGTGCGATGCAGCATCTTCCTCCCTTCTGTTGTGTCCGCCCCCCGTCTTCCTTTTCCATTCTGTGCGTGAGGCAGCTCTTCTACCCCTGTCGCACTCGCAGCTTGGGGGGCTTGTTGGGCGTGCGTGCGCGCCGCTGCCTCTGCTGCTCCTTGATTTCTTTGAAATCGTGCGCGTCGCGCGTCTAGCGCTCAGCGCCCCCCTCCCTGCGGAGGCCCCTCTCGGGCCCCCAGGGCTGGCCCTTGAGGCCCTGGGGCCAATGCGCTCCGTGGGCCTCGGGCTTCCTTTAGCCTTCATAGGCCCCGCACGACACGACACGACACAAAAGAGCACGGCAGACCACACAGGAGCACGGCAGACCCCACAAGAGCACGGCAGACCCCACAGGAGCACGGCAGACCCCACAGGAGCACGGCAGAGCAGACCCAAAAGGAGCACGGCAGACCACACAGGAGCAAGGCAAACCACAGGAGCACGGCAGACCACACAGGAGCACGGCAGACCCCACAGTAGCAAGGCAGACCCCAAAGGAGCACGGCAGACCACCGGAGCACGGCAGACCACACAGGAGTACGGCAGACCCCACATGAGCACGGCAAATCCCAAATGAGCACGGCAGACCACAAGAGCACGGCAGACCACACAGGAGCACGGCAGACTCCACAGGAGCACGGCAGACCACAAAGGAGCACGGCAGACCACACAGGAGCCCGGCAGACGCCACAGGAGCACGGCAGACGCCACAGGAGCACGGCGGAACCCACAGGAGCACGGCAGACCGCGCGCGGGTACAACATAAACGCGCCTTTTTGTTGTACCCCGAACGCCGCTGGCGTTTCCCCAACAGGAGCACGGCAGATCTCACAGGCGCGCGGCAGACCCCAAATGAGCACGGCCGACCACAGGAGCACGGCAGACCCCAAATGAGTACGGCAGACCCCAAAAGAGCACCGTAGACGCCTCAGGAGCACGGCTGACCACACAGGAGCACGGCAGACCACACAGGAGCGCGGCAAACCACAAAGGAGCAAGGCAGACCCCAAATGAGCACGGCAGTCCACACGTTCGCACGGAAGACCGCACAGGAGCACGGCAGACACCACATGAGCACGGCAGACCAAGAAGGAGCACGGCAGACCACACAGGAGCACGGCAGACCACACAGGAGCACGGCAGACCACACAGGACACGGCAGACCCCACGGGAGCACGGCAGACCACACAGGAGCACGGCAAACCACACAAGAGCACGGCAGACCATACAGGAGCACGCCAGACCACACAGGCACGGCAGACCACACGTTCGCACGGCAAACTCCACAGGAGCACGGCAGACCCCAAAGGAGCACGGCAGTGGTACGTGGCACTGCTGTGGTATGCCGTACTAAAAACGTGGAATATCTCATAAGCCCAGGGGACAAAAGGACGCTTCCCGTTCTTGTCCGGTCAGGTTCCGGAAAATTGGCCGTTTCGCTCGGGACGTCCTCAAAAAATCGGCTCCGGAGGGGACTCCGAAGCAGCATTATCTTGGAATCGCTCCCGGAGGGCCTCCAAACGGCCCAAGAAAGCCCCCGAAGGCCCCCCAGAGGACCCCCAGAGCGCCCCAAGAGACCCCCAAGAGGCCCCCAAGGGGCGGCCAGAGGCCCGCCAGAGCGCCCAAAACGCCCCAAGAGACCCCCAAGAAGCCCCCCAGGGGCTCCAAAGAGGCGGCCAGAAGTCCCCCAGAACGCGCGAAAAGGCTCCAGGAGTTCCCTGAGAGCTTCAAATCGCCCCATAGAGCCCCCGAAGGCCCCCCCCGGGACTCCCCCAAGAGGCCCCCGAGAGGCCAGAGGCTACGACAGCCCCAAGAGCGTCCAAGATACCTCCAAGACGGCGCCGAAGCCAGGAAACGCAACAGGGATGCCCACAGGGCGTCCAGAGATGGTCTTACGCTCTGCAGCAACACCATGCTTTCAGGGTCCGCGGATATTCCTTTCTGATTCGCACCATGATGTCGACACCATGATGTGGCCAGGGCAGCAGACTACCTCGACAGACCAGCGCGGCAGGCCATCATTTAGTCTGTTCTGTTGCGTTTATGGGTTCCTCTGACGTTCTCGCCAATACGGTCTCTGACGCACGTGGTGGATAAAAAACGGCGCTTCCCGTTCTTGTCCGGTCAGGTTTTCCCACCCGCTCTGTGCCAAGAGGCACGGTGGCGGATTTGGTCGACACGATGCGCCCCAAGGGTCCGCGCTCGCCCTCACAAAGAGAAGTAGGCCGCTGTCGAGCAACTTGCATTTTTTTGGGGGGGGGGGTATCATGGTTTCGCCGTCGCCGCCCTTGCCAGCACCGCCAGCACCGCCATGATCATCACCCCACCTCCATCCAGAACGGGACGGTGGGGGTTACCGCGGCTGCGAGGTGGCCTGTGGTGTCTCGACGGTGGTAAACGTACTTTCTCATTTCGAGTCCGCTGGCTCGTGTCGAGTTTGAGAGGAACTAGGTCGGCGAGCCCTGGTCGTGGATAGCTCGCGGGGGGTCCCGCCCCAGACCCAGGACCAGTGGCTTCAACAGGCACCCAGACTGGTACCCGGCGTTCAGCGCCGACTCCCTCTTCCAGGAGCTACGTTGGCTGGTCAACAGCATGGTCCGGCGGGGAAGTCGGGGGCAAGGTTGGGGAGTCTAGGTTCAGAGGGGGATGCATCGAGCACCGATCGCCCATTCATCGTCGATAAGGGCCCGATAGCCCGTCCCGCCCAAAAACGTGTGGGTCCGCCATCTCGGGGGCCTATCGCCTATCCATCGGCGATGCATCGCCGATTCGAGCTCGATGCGCCCCCCCCCCTCCCCCCCCTGAGCCGCCCCCCCATCCTTCTCCCTCGGACGTTGGCCGGTCCATCGTATGGTCAAGTGGGGAAGGTTATTTTCGGCACTGGTCGATCGGCCCATCTGGACGGTCGGTCATCATGCCAAATTTTCAAGCCCGACGGCGTTTGCCAGGTAATGAGGCGCTGCTGTTGTGGAGTGCTGGGGTGCAGGCGTGGGGTTTCAATAGCCCCATCGATACATTTCGGGTTCTTGGATTTGGTTTTGCCCATCTCGGGGACACTCCACGTTGCATGAGTTCCCTAGTCTTCCACAGAGTTTCTGCTCTTCTGGAAAGGCCAGAGGTGGGTCGAGATGGGAATGTATTGTTCCCAGGCAGACCCAGGATGAGGATAAACCGATCCAGAGCATTCAGGAACGATCTCAGAGCCTTTCGGAACACTCTACAACGGCCGCGGCGCCTGTTCATCCTCCAGACCCGCCTGCTCTCAGAGGTCCTCGATTTCTAGACTTATCCCCATCCTGCCTTCGTCTTCTGTTCTTGCTCGCAGCATGCTCATCTTGAGCGCATCGATCGTAAGGCCCCCTCTGGCCTGGCTGGGCGCCAGCGTGCACCAAGGTCTGGGCCACGGCATCAGGGCGGGGGGCTGGCCCTCCCCCCTCACGCTGGTACTCGCCGCGCGAATGCAAACCATCTCGGGGGGGATCGGCCTTTCGTCGGGGAAACTTAGGACTCGGTTTTTCACCGATCTCGTGTTAGCCGCCGCTTTTTCGGCGCTCTTGGCACGAATTTTGACGGTCCACTTCTCATGAGACGTTTGCAGCGGGAGCTCGCGTCAAGTTTCGGGCTGGGTCCTGCCATTTTTCTGACGGCACCGTCACCCTAGCTCGAGCACCCAAATCTCGAGTCTTGGGTTTCCCCGATTCTGGAAAGGCCAGGGGGCTTCTTAGAATCAGAAGGGGAAATCACACACAGACACACTTGATCGTCGATTCCTAAGAGGATAGGAACATATGGGAAGTGGGGGGGAAGGCGACAACCCAGAAAGTACATGAAACTATGAGAAATCGGCCCCTTCATAGAAGCCCTCCTGCCCTCTATGAGAGGCCTTCTCAGAAGCCTGGGGTCTCTTCCAGGCAGGCCCCTTGCCCTCTCAGAGGGCGGCCCCCCTTGCCCCGATCAGGCTGCAACTCCTGGGAGGTCAAATTCAGCCTTGGCTTGTGGAAGTCGATTAATGATGCTACCAAATAATTTCTAGATTTCCAACAGATGTTTCAGACATGCTTTAAATGTGTACAACAACATGTCTGACACATTTTTAGAACATATTTTACACATTTTAAACACATCTCTAATTCAATTATAGGATTGTTAGAGTGTCCATTGTCATGGCATCCACAACCCTTACCCCGATCAGGCTGCAACTCCTGGGAGGTCAAATTCAGTTTCGGCGCTGTTGTACCCGTGGTCAAAGACTGGCCTGATCCTTCTCGGCGGCGAGCGAGCGAGGGGGGGAAGTGAGAAGGGGCGGGCCGAGGCTCGGGAGCCCGCGGGCCCTCTGAGAAGTTTTTTGGGCCTCCCACGAAGGCACAAACAATTTCCCAGAAGGCGCGGGGGCTTGACCGAGATAGTTTTGCCGAAGGCCTCCCAGGAGTTGCTGCCCGACCCCGCCCCGCTCTGCTCGCGCCGCCAGGTGCATACTTTCCTCGGACGGGGCCAGGACGAGGATAAATCCGTTCCAGAGCGTTCCAGAGCGCTCTCAGAGCGCTGCGGAACGCTCTGAGGAGGCCGCGGCGCCCCCCTGCATCCTCCAGAGCCGCCGGGTCTCGGAGATTCCCGATGTGCCCTCGTCCAGATTCGTCCTCGTCCTGGCTTTGTCCCGATCTGTCCTCGTTCAGATTTATCCCCATCCTGGCTTCGTCTTCTTTCCCTCTCCCGGCCCGGCGGGCCCGCGGCTGCGTGTCCCCGTGCCGTGACCCCCCGGTGCGCGCGCGGCGTTCCACCTGCGACCCCTGGCGCCCCGCAGGCGCATCGTGGCCGCCTCGCGCGAGGGGCGAGGGCGGCGCTCGGCCCTCCGCTCGGTGGCCCCGTGGCCCGCTGTCGGGGCGGTTGCGGAGGGTGTCTCCGAAGGCCTTAGGCAACCCGTCCTCCTCCTTCTCCTCCTCCTCCTCCTCCTCCTCCTCCTCCTCTACCTCCTCCTCCTCCTCCTCCTCCTCCACCTCCTCCACCTCCTCCTAGTCTCCCTCCTTAGTCTCCCTCCTCCTCCTCTCCCTCCTCCTCCTCCTCCTCCTCCTCCTCCTCCTCCTCCTCCTCCTCCTCCTCCCCTCCTCCTAGTCTCCCTCCTCCTCTCCCTCCTCCTCCTCCTCCTCCTCCTCCTCCTCCTCCTCTCCTCCTCCTCCTCCTCCTCCTCCTCCTAGGCTCCCTCCTCCTCCTCCTCCTCCTCCTCCTCCTCCTCCTCGGGTCGCCTACGGCCCCGGGTGGCCGTTTTGGCCCTGGGTGCTCACAGGCCCTTGGGCCAGCGACAGCAGGTCGCTCCCGCAGATAGTTCCTCGGGCAGGGTTGGCGTGCATTGGCCCTGCCTCCGTGCTGGAAAACATCCGGGTACGTACCCGGATTCTCCTCGAAGTTCTTGTCTGAGCGCACCCCAGGAGAGGCCTGGTGAGTATCGGTATCGTTGTGGAAGTATATTCATGGAGAGGAAGCATGCTGCCAACGAAAATCCAGATGTCTAGAATATGGTTCAAACATGCTTTATACATGTAAGCACATGTTTGAAACATTTTCAGACCATGTTTTACACATTTTAAACACATCCTGAATTCAATGGTAGGACTGTTAGGGTGTGCATTGTCATGGCATCCACACCGGTATCGGTACCCACCTTCTTGTCTGCCTTCCCCCCCCCCTTGCACGGGGGGCCCGCGGCCGCGTGGCCCCGTGGCCCTCGGTCGGGGCGGACCAAGCAGGGGCGAAGCGTCCTGACTCGCCTATCGGCCCACCCTGGTTTGCACGACTTCTTCTAAGGACAGTACTGACTGAGCCAGTCTGGTTCTCAGAAGCACTCTGTCGGCGAGCCTCTCCGAAGAGTCTCGTTTCTGCTCCTGGAGCGCCCTTGCGCCCTGAGAGCACGTCGTGCCGGGCCTGCCGGCATGCCGGGACGGTCGATCCCTGGCGGCCTGCAGCCCCCCCCCCCCCCCGCGACCCCTGGCGCGGGCGGCGGCGGCGGCGGCGCTCGGCCTCCCTGCGGCCCCGTGCCCGCGTGGGTCCACGCCGGGCGCGCGCGCCCCCGGCGGTTGCGGGCCCCGAGGCCCTCGCAGATCGCGGATCGATCGGGCCCGAACATCAAGCAGTGGCGAAGCGCCCCGGCGCGCCTGTGGCCCCACCAAGCACTTGTTTGTCAAGCATTCTTGGGTTCTAAAGACATTTCGCGGTAGGACTACAGGAATGTCGGGACGGTCGGTCCCTGCTCAACTGTGTGCCCTCTCACTTTTGTCTTCAGCGTCGATTGGCGTCGATTCGCGATTAGCGTTTGGGGGTCGATGAGATAGCGCCGATTTAGCGTCGATTGGCGTCGACTTCGCGTCGATGAGCGCCGACTTAGCGTCGACTAGCGTCGATTTGCAAGAGCCGACAAGATGGTCTGGGAGGCTCCCATGAGTTGCCACCGAAGATGGGGGCGAGGGCTCCGGTCGTGATACCTTGCGGTGTCGCAGCGTTTCCGCAGCGCCCGGCCTTCGATTTTGCGTCGGGCCCCAGGGCCCGCACTCGGTGGCGGCCGAGAGGGGGGTAATGACTAGAAGGGGATGGATAACGTGGCCAGGGCCACAATACCTCCCTGGATTTCCTGCCCCGCTGTTCCTTCAATGCGTCCTTTGGGTCCCCCCCGTCGTCCGCGAATGTGCCCGCGGCCATGACTTGCGATCCCTGCTCCTGGCGCCCCCTGAGTCACACTTCGATCTGGCCCGAAAATGCCGCAGCCCGGAATCTCTGGGGCGCCAGCGTTGATGAATCCCGTCGTGCTCCGAGGAGGAGGAGGAGGAGGAGGAGGAGGAGGAGGAGGAGGAGGAGGAGGAGGAGCAGCAGGAGGAGCAAGAGGAGCAGCCGTGTGCCCGAAGTGCCGAGGGCGGAATGCCCCCGCTGGGGCCTGGGGCCCTGGCCGTGATCCCGTGCGGTGCTGCGGCTCTCCCTCTCCGCGCAGCCGCGCCTCCGGGGTGGCCCCGCTGCGCTCCCCCTCTCCCATGCCTTGGGGTGATGTCGGGCCTGTCCCCCTGCGGGAGGAACATTCAAAAATAGTAAAAAAAAAATAGTGTGGGGACGATTTGCGGGCTATTTTTGAGCATTTCGGGAGTTTTTTTTCCCCCCCCGCCCCCCCCCCAATATTTTTCATTTTTCACTCAAAATCCCCTTGTGGGGGACACGCCCGACCTAAGCCTTGGGCCTCTCTTGGCCCGGACCCGGCCTGGCCACGACCACGGCCTGGCCAGCGGCCCCTCGTTCGGAGGCGGCCAAGAGGGGGGGGTGCTGGCTAGGTATCATGGTGGGGGTCATGATGGCCTCTTCCTATTTCAGTGCGTCGGAGGTTGATAGACCTCCTACCCTGACACGTCGATTAGCGAATTGGCCGTTTTCGGTTCGCGAGAGGGCGTCGCGGCCGTCATTTTTGCGGGTCCAGGTCCGTCGGTTTCGGCCCCAGGCCGTTTTCTCTAGGGGGAGGTTTACTACAGGGAGGTTTGTCCACCGCCGAACGGCCTGGCCAGCGGCCCCTCGTGTCGGGGGCGGCCAAGAGTTAAGTCGGGCACGTCCCCCTACAGGAGGAATATCCCAGACTAGTCGAAAAATAGCCTGGGGGGTGATTTTTGAGTATTTT
The DNA here is from genome assembly GCA_963575745.1 of Prorocentrum cordatum. Taxonomy (NCBI): domain Eukaryota; class Dinophyceae; order Prorocentrales; family Prorocentraceae; genus Prorocentrum; species Prorocentrum cordatum. Next base: position 38,728 of record CAUYUJ010020462.1, read on the forward strand.
TTGGCCATTTGGTGTTCATTTTTGAGTATTTTGCATTGTTCGTCCAACATCCCCTTGTAGGAGGACAGGCCCGACTTAAGCCAAGAGGGGGGTGCTGGCCAGGTATCGTGGCGGGGGTCATGATGTTTCCGCGCACTTCTTGGCGCCTCTTCCTATTTCAGCGCGTCCCAGGCTCCCCCCCCCCCCCTGGGCCGCGCACCTGCCGCCGGCCATGATTTGCGCTCCCCCCCTCTTGCTGGATAGTCGAAGGCCAGACTGTCAGATTGGACTGGGCCCCAAGGGCCAACCTGGCCCGGCCAAACTGGATGATTTGGGTTATTCGCCAGACTGGATTCGCGTTGGCTCCCTCGCCAGATTGCCCCCGTTTGCCAGATTGGGCCTGCCAGATTGGCGCCAGATTGGCTTCGACTACCCCCTCTTGGACGCCCCCCTCTTGGACGCCTCCGATCGCAGGCAGTCCGTGAGCCTGTGGCCCGTCGCGGCCCTCGTGGGCCCCCAGTGGCCCCTGCGGCGGGGGGGCACCCTCGCAGGCGGCGCACGGCGCGGGCTGGCCGCCGCGGGCTGTGCGCCGCGGCCCCGCCGACCCGCCCAGACACCCCGACGTGCGGAGCAGTTTCACGGCCGAGGTTTTTCTCCGTCCTCGGCCTCCAGTCGGGTACCCAGACATCGGGCGTCTCGAAAAAATCGAGACGGAAGGTTTTCCAGATTTTCGGCCTCTCGAGGCCCTCACCGGGCCTCGGGACCGTCAAAAGATGATTCGGGATGGAAAACCGGTCCCGGGGAAGTGGTCGGGAGGTCGGGGGGCCGTGTCTCGAAAAAATCGAGACGTCAGATGTCTGGGTATAGCCAGGACCCCAGGTGGGGGGACCCGGTCAGTGGTAGGGCCCCGGAGCCCCTAAGTTGGCCAGAGTCACCAAACCAGGTCTGCCGCAGCTGGTGTTTTTTCGGGTGACGGCAGTGCCGGTTAGTGGAACGGGGCGGGGGGGGCGTCCCCCAGTACACATCTCTAAACCAGGTCCCACTAAACCCAGTTCTGCCAACGCCCGACCCAGGGGCTCTTGCCCAGCCCCGAAACGAGTCCCAATCGGAGGAGGAAAAGGCATCCATACCGCTAACCTCCGCCCGTTTTCTGTTTTTGGGCCTCCCGGGATGCCTTCGTCGCCACCGGTGGGTTCGCCTCAAGATTTTGGACAGTTCGCACCCCAGGAGAGGTCAGGGGAGTAGCGGTATCGGTACCTTTTGATTTCCCGACCAAGAGCGACTCAGGATGGAAAGCTGGCCCTTGGGAAAGGGTCAGGGCTTCCAGGGAGCCCGCATGGAACAATCAAGGCAGAGGGAACACTCAGGTCACCCGCGGGGGCTCGAAGATGATCGCGCTTCGCGCGTCGCGGTCTGGCCCAGAGCGGGTGTCCTTCTCCAATAGGGCGGCGTGCGGGTGAGAAGGTGATCGCGCGTCGCGCATCGCTCGGCGCGTGCGCGAAGTCAGGGGACCTAAGAGCCCTGAAGCTGAAGCTGTTTACCCATCGTTCGTCAACAGTAGGCATTGTTTGATTTTGATATTCCAATCTGTTTCAGGCGCCTTCTCATTTCAATCATCCAATGTCTTTACCATTTCCTGCCTTTTCAGGGGGCGGGTGGGCGGGAACCCGATCTCTGAGCGGCTTCCTGCTTCATGCTTCTACCCACTTCTCCTAGCTCTGAGCCACAAGCAACTCCGCGTTTCATTTTCAAATTCGCACGCGATCAGGGCAGAGGAAGGAAGCCAGCGTCGCACACGGTCCGAACGTCGATCCGTGTGGTAGGCGTTGGGGACAAGACCTCCTGTGGCCGCCCGAGCACAGGACGTGCAGGCCATGCTCAACGCCACCGGCAAGTCGAAGTGCCCGAAGCCATGTGCGGTAACAACTGCGGAGAAGACGGAGATGAGAGAAGCGGGAGTGGCCCTGGGCTTAACAAGGGGGGTGGGCGGGACGGGGTCGAGGGTGGTTGGCAGGTGCTGCGAGGGGGTGGAGGGGACTTGTTGAGAGGGAGGGGATGTTCCGAGGGAGGGGAGGAAGGGGGAGGGTTGATGCTGAGGTAGGCTGCAGGTCAGGCTCTATCCACGAGGACCCTCCTGCCTCCAGCGGTGGCTGCAGCCGTATTGCAGAGTGCGGAGCGAAAACCACCTGGACCCGTGCCGCCAGACTTGCTGAGCAGCGCTGGCAGCGGTGCTGCCAGCGGAAGAGCATGTGCGGCCTCCACGGCTCCCCATGGGAGGCCCCCCCCCGGGAGGCCTTCGGAGAGGGCTTCCGGCGGCTTCCGGAGGCCTCTCGGAGATTTTCATGCAGGCCCCAAAGTTAGGATGCAGCTCCTGGTAGGTTGAATTCAGCATCGGCGCGGGTATGTCCGTGGTCGAGAGCTGGACCACATTCGGCATAGTCCTGGTTATCCGTAAGGGCTTCGCCCCGTGCCGCCAGCCCCCCTCTCTCTCTCATAATGGGATATGACAGAGTCGCGTCGGTGCGTCTCGGCGCTGCCTTGGCGCATCTGGGAGCAGCATGCGGGGGCGGATAGGAATCATCAGCGCATATGTAAACGTTGGTGTTATCGAAGACGCCTACGGCGAATGACCGCCGCCCCCTGCCTTTTGGGGAAGCGCCTATGTGGCCGAGAGTTGGGCTCGAGCTTTGCCAAGCTGTCGGACCATGAGTTCTACGAGTTGGTTTGGAAAGCTTTCGGGGAACACGTGGGGGAGAATGAACATGGAGAGGAAGAGGAAGAGGAAGAGGAAGAGTAGGAGGATGAGGCTTCTTGGGGGTCTCTTGGGGCACCCCTGGGGCCTGCTGTGAGCTTCTTGGGGGCCTCTTCGAGGCCTCTTTGGAGCCTCCTTGGGCCTGCTGGAGGCCTTTGGTGGAGGCTTCTTGGGGGCGGTCGTTGTGCAGTTTTCGTTCGTCGTGGGCGCTCCTGACTCGTCTGACGCCGTCGGAAGCCGTCTTGGGGTCCTCCCTAGGCCGACGTGGGGCCTTCTTAGCGCGCTTGAGGGCCGTCTTGGAGGCCGTCTTGAGCGCTTTGGAGGTCTCCTGGGCCGTCTTGGGGCCCTCTTGAGGCCGTAATGGGGACCTCTTGGGCCGTCAGGGAGCCGTCTTGGAGGCCTTTTGGACGCTCTTGGGGACATTTTGGGAGCCTCTTGGGCTGCCTTGGGCCGTCGGAAAGCCGAAAATGAGCAAACGCCAGAATCCTTCAAAACCTATTGAAAAGCAATGCATTTTACCTATTCGGGCCTTCCTGGAGGTCCCTCTTGGAGGTCTCTTCGGCCGTCTTGGGGGCCTCTTGGGCCGTATTGGGCCATCTTGAGGCCATCTTTGGCAATCTTGGGGGCATCTTGGGCCGTCTTGGAAACATCTTGGGGCCATCTTGGGCTCTCTTGGCGCCATCTTCTCCGTCTTGGGCGAACTTGGAGGCCATCTTATGTTTTCTTGGCCGTCTTGGAGGCGGCGTTGTGGAGATTTCCGGTCGTCTTGGACCCTAAGGTGGGACGCGCCGAAGCCCCATGGGGGAGTTCTTTTGGAAGAAGAAGAAGAAGTAAAACCAAAACCGAAAGGGTTCAGCACGCCGGGCACCCTTGTGATGAATCAACAGGGGGCGGCGGATCGAAGACGCCTACGGCGAATCACCGCCGCCTTCTGCCTTTTTGGAAGTGCCTATGTGGCCGAACGTTGAGGCCAGACCTGCCAAGCTATCGGATCATGTGTTCCCCGAATCGGTTTGGAAAGCCTTCGGGGAACACGTGGGCATCTTGAAGGTCATCTTGGCCGTCGGGAGGCCATTTTGACCCTTTCGGGCCGCCTGCTTGAAGGACGTCTTGGAGGGCTCTTGGGCCTTCTTGGAGGCCATCTTGAGCGTCTTGAAGGCCTCTTGGGCCGCGGGGGCACTTGGCCCGTCTCGGGCTGTCGGAAGGCCGAACAAAAGGCAAATGCTACAATCCTTTCAACAAACTTATGGGACATCGATGGTTTTGGCCTTTTCGGGCCTTCCTGGAGGCCCTCTTGGAGGCCTCTTGGGCCGTCTTTGGCCAGCTTCGAGCCAACTTCGGCCATCTTGGTGGGTTCCTGGCCCGTCTGACGCCGTCGGGAGCCGACTTGGGGGCCTCTCTGAACCGACTTGGGGTCCTCTTGGGGCGCTTCGGGGCCGTCTTGAAGGCCATTTTGGGCGTCTTGGAGGTCTCTTGGCCCATCTTGGGGCCCTCTTGGGGCCGTCTTGGAGGTCGCCTTGGGGCCCTCTTGGGGCCGTCTTGAGGCTTCTTGGGCCGTCATGGGGTCATCTTGGAGGCCTTTGGGGCCATCTTGAGGCCTTCTTGGGCGAACTTGGGGCCATCTTGGCCGTCTTGGAGGCTATCGTGGGCCATCTTGGAGCCACCTGTAGCAGGAAAAACCTTGGCAACCACCTCTCGAACAGCTTTCCGGGTGGCTGGCGCGCTGTACCGAAGGCACAGAGGGAGTTGCGAAAGAACCAACATCCTTTCAGAACGTCCAGCACGCCGTGCGACCCTGTGGCAAGCCAAAGGGCAGCAGGTTTAATGGCCTTCGGCACATCCCACCACCTTGCTTGGGTGGTGGGTCTGAAGCCTGTTGGATGTTCGTCGGGATCTCGTGGGAGGCCTCTTGGAGGCATTCTGGAGGCCTCTCCGGGGCTGTTTGGGGCCTCTGGGGGCCTCTCTCCAGGGGGCCTCTCGGAGCGTCTTGGGGGCCTCTTGGGGCCTCCTGGGCGCCTCTCGGGGTCTCCGGGAGGCCTCTAGGGGCGGAAAAGTACTGTTCCATCTGTTGGGCCATTTTTGAGGCCGTCTTGGGGACCTCTTGGAGGCCTCTTGGAGCGTCGGAAAGCCGAATAGGCGAGAACGCCCAAATCTTTCGAAAACTTCAGAACGGGCCCTCTTGGGAGGCCTTTTGGAGGCCTTTTGCGCCGTCTGTAGGCCATTTTGGGTGTGGGTGTCTTGGGCCGATCTTTCGGCGACTCGGGGCCCTCTTGGGCCGTCTTCGGAGCCTCTTAGGTTCCTCTTGGCCAGTATTAGGGCCATTTGGGTCAGACAAATTCATGCGCCACCATTCGTAACAGCCCAGGCGGCACGCTTGAAGCCCTAGAGATTTCGGAATGTGGGGTCCGGGCCTTTTGAAAGATTCCTCAGGACTGAGGACTGAGGTTTCAGGGATGAGGCAAAGGATTCGAGGTTACGCCCACTCCGTGCCGAGAGGCACGGTGGCGGATAGGGCCAGGGCCACTCCCAGCAACACCCCGAGAGTTTCGATGTCTAGATTTCCTCAATGCGGCGTCCCTGGAAGTCTCGACCATTCCTGGGACCGGCTTTTCATGCTGAGTTGATCCTTGTTGGCCACCAGGGCCCAGCGAGGGCCCCCAGAGGTAGAAGACGGCGACAGACTTCCGTCTTGCTTTTTCAATACGTTGGAGGTCTGGGGTCGAGAAGTAGGAAGATGACGAACAGGAGGAGGAGGAGGCGGAGGAGGAAGAGGAGGACGAGGAGGAAGAGGAGGAGGAGGAGGAGGAGGAGAAGGAGGAGAAGGAGGAGGAGGAGGAGGATAAGGTGGAGGACGAGGAGGACGAGGAGGAGGAGGAGGAGGTGAAGGAGGAGGAGGAGGAGAAGGAGGAGGAGGAAAAGGACGACGACGAGGATGAGGAGGAGGAGGAGGAGGAGGGGGAGGAGGAGGACGCCGAGGACGAGGACGAGGACGAGGACGACGACGAGGAGGAAGAAAAGCTGGCGCCCCGACATGCGAGCCCGCCTCGCGCGAGCGTGCGCCGAGGTGCCGACGGAGGCGCACGAGGCCAGGTTCGAAGACAGGAGCTGCCACGACGTGGTGGGCGTCTTCGTCGTTGTCGTCGTTGTCGTCGTCGTCGTCGTCTTCGTCGTCGTCGTCGTCGTCGCCTCCTCTTCCTCCTCGTCCTCGCCCTCGTCCTCGTCCTACTCCTTCTCCTTTCCCTCCTCTTCCTCTGCCTTCTTCTCGACCCCAGACCCCCAACGTATTGACAAAGCAAGGCGCAAGTCTGGCGCCGTTTGCTGCAGCGACGTGGTGGGCAGGGCGGCGAGTGGCTCCCAGATCTCCGACGTTTGTTCCCAGCCATTCTGTGGTGTCCCCATCCTTCCCTCCCACTGAACCGTCCCTCCTCCCATCCCTGCCTCTGCCCTTCGCACCAGTCGCATGTCGGCACACTCCTCACACGGTTCGTAGCCCCATAGGGGCCCCAGGGAGCGCCACCGACTGCACCATCGGCAGGAATCGCATGCGTGCCCGCGCCCGTGTGCCGCACCCTTCGCACTTTGTTGGTGGCCCGATAGGAGCTCCACCAAAGGCCCCGCCGCCTGCTGCTCCCCAGACCGCGTCTTGCTGCTCTCCAGGGCCGGGCCGACAGACGCTCAGATCAGCCATGACGGGTTACATCCAGATGTAGCCCGTTGCGGTGGAGCCTTGCGGCCCTATCAGCAACGTCGCTCCGTCCTTCTCACGCACGCCTCCGTCCACGCACGCCTTAGTCCTTTCGTTAGCCCCCTCCCTCAGTTTTCACCTGTCTTGCCGTACTCGCAGCTGCAAATGGGTGGGTCCTTCGCCAGGCTGATTTTGCAACCATCCTGAAGTGTTTGGTCCTCGGTCTGAATCATCAGCGCCCCGCGTTTTTTGCCTTCCTTCCTCTCCCCCTCCTCCTCCTCCTCCTCCTCCTCCTCCTCCTCCTCCTCGTCCTCCTCCTCCTCCTCCTCCTCCTCCTCCTCCTCCTCCTCCCCGTCCTCCTGCCGCTGCTCTCCGAATGTCTGTGTCGGCGTACGCCTCACACGCTTAGTGGCCCAATAAGGGGGCTCCACCGAAGGCAGAAATGCCAGGATTGGCAATGGCGTTCCCGCCGCATTTCGGTACATCACTCACGCGCTTCGAGGCCTCATGTGGGAGCTCTACGGAAGGCCCCAGTGCCAGGGTTCGCATGGTGCCCCTACCTCATTTCGGTACACCCCTCGCACGTCTCGTTGCCCCATAGAGAGCTCCACCGAAGGCCCCAGTGGCAGGGTTCGCGCGGTGGCCCCGCTTTATTTCGGGACACCCCTCACACGTTGAGTTGCCCCGTAGGGTGCCCAATTTGAGGCCCAAATGCCAGGGTTCGCATGGCAGCCCCGCTTCATTTTGACACACACACACACACATACCTCGCACGATTCGTGCCCCCACAGGGAGCCCAAACTTAATCCCAAGTGTGCCAGAGTTCGCACGGCGGCCCCGCCTCATTTCAGCACACCACTCACACGTTTCGTGGTCTCGTAGGGAGTTCCAACCAAGGCCCACATGTCAGAGTTCGCATGGCAGCCTCGCCTCATTTCGGCGCATTCCTCGCACGCTTCGTGTCCCCACGGGGAGTTCCACCGAAGGTCCAGATGCCAGGGGTCACATGGCGGCCCCGTATGTCTATGTCGGCGCAGATCTCAAACGTTTCGTGTCACCATCGAGGACTCCACTTCCAGGGTTCGCATGGCGGCCCCGCCCCATTTCGGCACCCCTTGCGCGTTTTGTGGCCCTATAGGGAGCTCCACCGACGGCCGCGGTGGCAGGGTTCGCCTGGCGGCCCCGCTGCTTTTCGGCATACCACGCGCTTCGTGGCCCCATAGGGAGCTCCACCGACGGCCGCAGTGCCAGGGTTCGCATCGCGGCCCCGCCTCATTTCGGCACACCCCTCACCGTTTCGTGGCCTCACAGGGAGTTCCAACTAAGGCCCAAATGCTAGGATTCGCATGGCGGATTCGCATGGCGGCCCCGCCCCATTTCGGCGCATGCCTCATACGTTTCGTGTTCCCACAGGGAGTTCCGCCGAAGGCCCAGATGCCAGGGTTCACATGGCGTCTCCGCATGTCCATTTCGGCGCAGACCTCCCACTTCTCGTGGGACCATCGGGGGCTCCACTGCCATGGTTCGCATGGCGGCCTCGCCCCATTTCGGCACACCCCTCGCGCATTGTGTATCTCCATAGGAAAGAGCGCGTTCTGTGCGCGCTTGGAGTGGGGGGGGTCCAGAACCAGGCTCCCCCCCCTCCCCCCTGGTTCAAGGGCGGGGGTTCGAGCCCCCCCTCCTCCCGGGCTTGCGGCGGCGGCGGCGGCGGCGGCCCCCCTCCCACTCCCAGGCCGGCGCCGGCGGCGACGGCGGCTGTCGGCGGCGGCGGGGAGCGTCGACGAGGACGACAGTTCAATGGTGGGCGGGGGGTTCGAGTCCCCCCTGTTCCTCTGGGCCGGCGCCAGCGCCGGCGCCGGCTGGCGGTGGCGCCGGCGGCGGCGGCGGCGACGACGACGACGACGGTGACGACGGCGACGACGACGACGACGTCGACGATGACGACGACGACGATGACGACGACGACGACGACGACGACGACGACGACGACGACGACGACGACGACGACGGCGACGACGACGACGACGACGGCGGCGGCGGCGGCGGCGGCGACGTTGACGACGACGACGACGACGAAGAACACGTCGACGACGACGACGATTGCGACGAGCACCACGACGACGACGACGGCGGCGATGACGACGACGGCGACGAAGACGAGCACGACGATGACGACGGGGACGATGGCGACAACGACGACGATGACGACGGCGACGGTGACGACGACGACGACGACGGCGACGACGGCGACGACTACGCCGGAAATGACTACGACGACGGCGACGACGACGACGACGACGACATGATGATGACGACGGCAACGACGGCGACGACGGCGACGACGACGACGACGGTGACGACGACGACGACGACGGCGGCGGCGGCGACGACGACGACGACGACGACGGTGATGACGGTGACGATGACGACGACGATGACGACGACGAGGACGACGACGACGACGACGACGACGACGACGACGACGACGACGACGACGACGACGACGACGACGACGACGACGACGACGACGACGACGACGACGACGACGACGACGACGACGACGACGACGACGACGGCGGCGGCGGCGGCGACGACGACGACGACGACGACGACGACGACGACGACGACGACGACAACGACGACGGCGGCGGCGGCGGCGGCGACGATGACTACGACGACGACGACGACGAATAACACGTCGACGACGACGACGATTGCGACGAGCACCACGACGACGACGACGGCGGCGATGACGACGGCGACGAAGACGACAACGACGACGACGACGGGGACGATGGCGACAACGGCGACGATGACGACGGCGACGGTGACGACGACGACGACGGCGACGACGGCGACGACTACGCCGGAAATGACTACGACGACGGCGACGACGACGACATGATGATGACGACGGCAACGACGGCGACGACGGCGACGACGACGACGGTGACGACGACGACGACGGCGACGACGACGACGATGGCGACGACGACGAGCACGACGACGACGACGACGGCGACGAGCAAGGCGACGACGACGACAACGACGACGACGACGGCGGCGACGACGATGAGCATGACGACGACGATTACGACGACGAAAAAGACGACGAACAGGACGACGATGACGACGAGCTCGACGTCGAAGACGGCCACGACGACGGCGGCTACGACGACGACGGCGACGACGGCGACGACGGCCACGACGACGGCGACGGCGACGAGGAGCACGACGACTGTGTTGACGGTGTTAGCGGCGACGGCGATGACTACGTGCACCACGACGACAACGGCGACGACGACGGTGACGACGACGACGACGAGGACGACGGCGGCGGCGACGACGGTGACGACGACGACGACGACCACGACGGCGACGACGAAAACGACGAAAACGACGACGAGCACGACGACGACGACGACCACGACGACGACGACGAGAACGACGACGACGACGACGACCACGACGACGACAAAGGAGACGACGATGGCAACAACGACGGTGAACACGATGACGACGGCGACGACGACGACGGCGACGGTGACGACGACGGCGACGACTACGACGAAAATGACGACGACGACGGCGACGACGGCGACGACGACGACGGCGACGACGGCGATCACGGCAACGATGACGACGACGGCGGCGACGACAGCGACGACGACGACGCTGCCGGCGACGACGACGATGACGATGGCGACGACGGCGACGACGACCACGACGACCACGAAGACGTCGGCGACGAAAACGGCTACGACGACGACGCCGACCACGACGACCACGAAGACGGCGACGACGAAAACGTCTACGACGACGACTGCGACGACGACGACGATGGCGAAGATGGCGACGACGATGACGGCCACGACGACGATGACGACGACGACGACGAATATGACAACGCTGACGTCCACAACCACGACGTCGAGGACGATGACGACAACGGCGACGACGACGACAACGTCGAGACGACGACGACGGCGACGACGACGACGGCGATGACGACCACGACGACGGTGGCGGCGACGACGATGAGCATGACGACGACGGCGGCGACGACGACGACAACGACGGTGACGACGACGACGACGGCGGCGACGACGGCGCCACCAAAACGACGACGACCACGACGACGACGGCGACGACCATGACGACGGCGACGACGACCATGTCGACGACGACGACAACTTCGAGTATGATGTCGCCGATTGACGATGACGATGGCGACGAGGAGAACGACGACGAACATGGCGACGGCGACGACGACGACGACCACGACGGTCACCACGACGACTTCGAGCATGATGACGATGTCGGCGACGACGGCGGCGACGACATTGACGAAGACATTGACGACGACATTGACGACGACGACGAATATGACGACGCTGACGTCCACAACCACGACGTCGAGGACGATGACGACAACGGCGACGACGACGACGACAACGTCGAGACGACGACGACGACGACGATGGCGATGACGACCACGACGACGGTGGCGGCGACGACGATGAGCATGACGACGACGGCGGTGACGACGACGACAACGACGGTGACGACGACGACGGTGGCGGCGACGACGGCTCCACCAAAACGATGACGACCACGACGACGACGGCGACGACCATGACGACGGCGACGACGACCATGTCGACGACGACGACGACAACTTCGAGTATGATGTCGCCGATTGACGATGACGATGGCGACGAGGAGCACGACCACGAACATGGCGACGGCGACGACGACGACGACGACCACGACGGTCACCACGACGACTTCGAGCATGATGACGATGTCGGCGGCGACGACGGCGGCGACGACATTGACGACGACATTGACGACGACGACGGCGACGACGTCGACGACGACAGCGACGGCGACGCCGACGACGACAGAAAGCGCGGGAGGCACGCGACGCAACGAAGAATATTATTTAGATTTGAAATTCGGGCCAGTCAATATTCCGAAACTCAGGGCCGAAGACAGAGGACTACACGGGACCTTGTCGTCGTTGTCGTCTTCTTCGTCCTGGTCATCGTCGCCGCTTGTCGCCGTCGGCGATGCCAGCCGCCGCCGGCGTCAGGGGGGGAGTGGGGTGAGGGTGGGTTCGAACCCCCCCCCGGGTGGGGTTCCCCCTCTCGGTTCGAACGCCCCGCTGAATATTCCCAAGGCAAGCGCCCGTGAAACGCGCTACCTCCCCCGTAGGAAGTTCCACCGACGGCCTCAGTGTGAGGGTTTGCATGACGGCCCCGCCATTTTTCAGCACACCCCTCGTGCGCTTCGTGGCCTCAAAGGGAGTTCCACCGAAGGCAGTACCCTCAAAGCGGTACGCACAGCTGCAAATGCTTGGGTCTTTCGCCAGGGTACCGTTGGCACGGATGGCGGCGGAGGGGGTTGGCTTGGTTTCTGGTCGGCCGCTGGTCGACTGGGGGAAGAGAGTGTTTGGGAACAGTAGCCGAGATGAGCCCTTCCACGCGGGGGAAAATGGGGAGGCGGCAGAGGGAGCATCCTCGACCACCTCGGCCCTCAAGGGCTGGTGGGATTTCTCCACCTGCTCCTTCCTCCTCCTCCTCCGCCTCCTCCTCCCCTTTGCCTTCGTCCTCGCTCAACCTCCTGCTCCTGCTCCCCGTTTCTCCGCCCCTCTTCATCCTCCCTCTGGCTCCTGCCCCTCGTGCTTCCGCTGCTGATCCTGCTGCTGCTTTTTTCTCGCCCTCGTCCTTCCCTTTCTCCGGAGGTTTACAGAGAAGGCCAGGTCACCCGCGGGGCGCGAAGATAATCGAACTTCGCGCGTCGCGGTCTGGGCCAGAGCGGCTGCCCGTGTGCAAAAGGGGCGGCGCGAGGGCGCGCTGGTGCAACGATAACCGCGCGACGCGCATCGCGGTTCGCGATGAACGAAGATAGGTGACGTAGTTTTCTTTCTGACAGCTGTCCGTCGACTTGGTGCGAAGATCGTCCATTGCGCTCCCCGAGGCGGAGAACGCGGAGGACCGCTGCTACCGCGCCATCATGTGGATAACGACGAAGGCGGGGGGAGGGGGAGCGACATGATTTTCCGAGGAGGAGGAGGAGGAAGAGGAGGATGAGGAGGTGGAGGGCGAGGAGGAGGAGGATGAGGAGGAGGATGAGGACGAGGAGCAGCAGGAAGAGGAGGAGGAGGTGGAGGAGGTGGAGGAGGCAGAGGAGGGAGGAGGAGGAGGGAGAGGATGAGGGAGACTAGGGGGAGGAGGAGGATGAGGAGGAGGATGATGAGGAGGAGGACGGGCAGGAGGAGGGGCAGGAGGAGGAGGATGATGAGGAGGAAGAGGAAGAAGAGGAGGAGGAGGAGGAGGACGAGGAGAAGGAGGAGGATGAGGAGGAGGAATAGGAGGAGGAGGAGCAAGAAACACAAGACGACGAATAAGAAAGATAAGAAACGGACTACCTATACAACCACCCGTCGGGTGATAAGGAGGTTCGGGGGGGGGGAACCAACGTCTCACTCGATCGATTTCACTATCGATCTCACTATCGATCCCACTATCGGTCTCGCTCGATCGATCTCACGATCGATCTCCCAATCGCTCTCACTCGATCTATTTCATTCGATCGATCACACAATCGATCCGACTATCGATCTCACAATCGATCTCACTATCGATTTCAACATCGATCTCACAATCTATCTCACATTCGGTCTCACTATCGATCTCACTATCGATAGCATCATCGATCTCACAATCAACGTCATCATCATCAACATCATCGTCACCAACATCATCAACTATCATGATCAACATCATTATCATCGGGACACCATCATCATCACCTCACCACCATCAACATCATCATCATCACCATCATCATCATCGGGACACCATCATCGTCACCATTATCATCATCAACATCATCATCATCGGAGCACCATCATCGGAACACCACCATCATCATCATTTCATCATCATCATGAACAACATCATCAACATCATCATCATCGGGACATCATCATCATCAGCAACAGCATCATCATCAACATAATCATCATCGGGACACCATCATCATCTTCACCATCATCATCACCATCATCACCATCGGGACACCATCATCATCAGCATCAGCATCATCATCATCATCGGGCCACCGTCACCAAAAACATCATGATCACCCCTTCATCATCCTCAGCATCACCACCATCATCGGGACTCCATCATCGTCATCCTCATAAGCATCATCACCATCACCCGGGCACCATCATTATCATCATCAACAGCATCATCATCACCATCAACTTCATCATCATCATCATCGGGACACCATCATCATCTTCTTCATCATCATCATCTCATCATCTGTTCATCATCAACATCATCCATCATCATCATCGGGGCACCATCATCATCGTCATCAGCAAAATCAGCATCATCATCATCACCATCGGGACACCGTCATCATCACCACCATGGCCATCATCATCATCACCATCATCATCAACATCGGGACATTATCATCGTCACCATCACCATCATCATCATCCTAATCATCACCACCATCATCGGGACAGCATCATCATCACCGGAACACCCTATCATCATAACTATTTCATCACCATCATGGGCAACATCATCAACAGCATCATCATTGGGACACCGTGATTATCAGCAACATCATCATCAACATCATGATCGGGACACCATCATCATCGTCACCATCATCATCATCACCATCATCATAATCATCATCATCGGGACACCATCGTCATCAACATGAGCACAATCATCATCGGGCCACCATCATCAAAACAATCATCACCTCATCATCGTCCTCATCACCATCATCATCATCAACATAGGGACACCATCATCGTCATCATCATCATCATCAACATCAGCATCACCATTGGGGTACCATCATCATCACCATCATCATCAACATCATCATAAACATCCTCATCATCATCGTCATCGGGACACCATCATCATCATCATCATCTTCATCATCATCATCTCATCATTTCATCATCATCAACATCATCGTGATCATCGACATCAGCATCATCATCATCATCATCGGGACACCACCCTCATCATCAGCAACATCAGCATCATCAGCAGCATCATCATCGGGATACCATCATCATCACCACCATGGCCATCATCATCATCAACATCGTCATCGTCATCGGGACACCGACGGGACACCGGCGGGACACCGGCGGGATACCGCGCGCCACCCGTTCCCGGACAGGAAATATGTGGTTTGGCCGCGCCGCAGCCAGAGGCGGGACATTTCTCGCCCGCCCACGCAGCTTCGCCTCGCCCGCACGCACGGCACGCACGAACACGAAATCGAAACCGATTTCCCCGTACGGGCGCTCTCCTTTCCATCAATATCTCACCCCCTCACCTCCGACTAATAATGAAACGATAAGAATATTACGATCAAGAACAATCAGAGGAATAGTACTAAGCAGAAGCAGTATGAGTAACATTACTAACAAGAATAGTAATGTCACAAATAATAAGAATAATGAAACTAAGAACTGATAATAATGATATTACTACTACTCATAGCAAGCAGCCGAATAATACGAAGAAGAATAATGCGACGACTACTAGCAAGGGAAGCACGAACAATAATCTGAATAATACGAAGAATAGTGATACAAATAAGAGTAGTGCTGACAGTACTATTGCTATTCATACACGCGTTGATTGTATTAAGCAGATGACTACGACTCGTAATGATACTCGGAATGATATCTATTCGTACTATCAAAACGAAGACGACGCTGTATACACGAACAATAGTAATACGAATGCTATAACAAATCATCTTAGTATGAATATAACTAATTCGAACAACAATACCAAAACTAATAAAACGACAAATCATCACACTGGTACGAATGAGTATACTTATTGCTATAACGATAGTTATAATACATAAACGTAAAAATAGTTCATAAATATATCAATAATAAAACGAATAACGAACGTAATAGTACTACTATTATTACTAGTAATATCCATCATAAGAGTAGTAATGCGACTACTTTTACGAATACTAATAGTACTAGTAATGAGTATGCGAATGCGACTAATAATACTAATACTTCAAATAGTACTAATGGTGCAACGAATGATAAACTTATTAATCATAATAATACTCATAACACCAATAATACTAGGAATATGCATACGGCTAATAAGAAGGCCAATGCAATCAATGATAATACCAATCATGATACTACTAATAATAACAGTGATAATAATACTAATCGCACTGAGAATAACAGTAATCATAATAACAGTAACCAATAATAATTATAATAACGGAGAAGATGATAATACCATTACTCATAAGAAGACTAGTAATACGAAGGAGATACTAAAACTAGTAAGAAGAAACATAATCGGAGGAGGATGAGGTGGGGGAGGAGCAGGAGCTGGAGCATGAGCAGGAGGAGGAACAGGAGGAACAGGAGGAGGATGAGGAGGTGGAGGAGGAGGAGGAGGAATTCGCTGGAGTTCGCTGGTATCCACGAAGTTGCAAAAGGAGGTGGAGGAGGAGGAAAAGGAGGAGGAGGAGGAGGAGGAGGAGGAGGAGGAGGAGGAGGAGGAGGAGGAGGAGAGGGGGGAGAGGGGAGGAGGAGGAGGGGGGGAGGTGGAGGAGGAGGATAAACCGTAGCCATTTTGGCTCAAGGGGCCTGCTCCTGAACTCCCAACCTCCCTCAAGAGATTGTGGCGTGTTCAGGGTTCCGGCCCTCCTTGAGGCTTCCTGGCCTGGGGTTCGCGACCCCACCCTTTTACCTTTGTAGGACCCCTCGGTCCCGCGCGCGCCGTCCCATGGGGTCGCAGTATGGATCTCACCGTGGTGGTAAGTCTACTACTACTGCTAATTGGGCTTGTCAGAAGTGTGGATGCAGGAAAAATCTATATTACTGGAAATGGTGTAAGCACTGCGGAGCGCGACCAGACGCTGTGCATCCATCGGAACCCCTTAAGCCTCGAGGAGTTTGGAAGGACTGAGAACCAAAGCCTGAGGGAGGAGGAGGAGCCATCCGGCAGGACAGATTCGAGGCCCTTCTCAGGGGTGTCAGGTTTCAGAGAGCTGAGCAGGTTGTTGTCAAGGCCCCAAAAACGTGTCGCAGCAGCTGAGCAGCGCGAAGCAGACCTCATCCAGGAGAGGAAGGATCTGGAGGAGAAGATCAGGGTGGCAGGAGAAGACATTATCAAAGCTAAGGAGGAGTTGGAGGCCGCCAAGGAGAAGAGGAGGCTGGAGGGGCAGTCTGATGAGGACACGGCATCCCTCCTCAAGTTCGAGCAAGCGGCCGCCAGTTATACTCCAGAGGTTCAGCAAGCCCTCAAGTCGATCCTTGATTCCGTTATTCCAGCCCCAGCCCCTGCACCCATGGGTGAGGACCTGGAGGGGGGGCAGGGTTACGAGAAGGATGCAGGGACCAGACTTCGTGAGTTTCAATCGGCCTTTCCAGGAACTTCCCCAGAGGACTACCACCGTGCCCAGCATATATTTCGACCCGCAGTTCCACCTGTCGGACACGGAAGAGGGCTGGGGGCAGGAAGAGGAGGTAGAGGAGCTGGAAGAGGCAAGGGAGAAGCGAGAGGAGGACGGAGCAGGGCAGCTGAGGCGGCGACGACGGCGGCGCAGGAGGCCCCGGGACCGAGAGGACCAGAAGGCCCCACCCAGCCAACAACGCCCCAACCAGCAGCAGCATCGGACGCAGCCCCAGGCAGCAGACAGCAAGCAGCAGCAGCAGCAGCACCAGGCAGCAGAGGCGGTGGCGCAGCAGCTTCCACCGACGACGGCGCTGAGGGGCGGGGGAGCAGATCCCCCAGGCGTGGCCAGGAGGACTGAGGACGGAGCTGCTGGATCCCCTCGACAGACCAGGCCTCTCACAATCGTGACGGTGAATGGGTCTGGATGGGGATCGGCTTTTGTCGAGATAGAGCGCGCGAGCTGTCTAATTGTCTGCGTCCAAGAGCATCGACTTCGGGGTGGAGAGCTTCAGGAGAAAGCCACACAACTGACACGTCTTGGGTGGAAGAGCTTTTGGGCAGAGGCAGGAGTATCTCAGGAGGGCAACCCGATCGCGGGCACATGTATTATGGTTCGTAGGTTCCTGGATGCGTGGTCTCCGACGCCGACGGTGGTACCTCATAGAGTGGCCCATTGTTTCCTGAGAACAGCAGGTGTAGGCACCATAGGCTTGTGCGCGGTCTACCCCAAGGACGGCATAGGCGTGGCCGAATCTAATCTTCAGCTGTTTAGGGCCTTTGGAGCGCATGCCCTGGCATCAGGAGCCCCATTCGTAGCAGCAGGTGATTGGGGCTGCGCGCCGGGAGCATTGAGAGCAGCCGTGGATTTGAATAGTATATCTGTTACTATACGTAGTGACGTACATGTTCATTCACACGTATGCACCAATGATGGTAGGACCAGGAGTAACACCCTGGATTATTTTATCTTGAGCTGTACTCTTTCTGCTGTAGCGTCGGATCCGAGAGTGGGCCTCGCTAGTGTGCTCTCGCCCCGCAGACCTGTGTCCATCGTGGTTGAGCGCGCCGTGAATGATGTCACAGTGCCTGTCTTGAAACCGTTCGCTAGGCCCCCGACCACCCCCGCCATTGGACCGCGGGCTCCTGGACCTGACTATCATGATTTGATTCAGAGGCTTGATGGTTTTCTGGAGCAGGCCAAGGTTGATGGCAAGCAGTGTGCGTTGTCGGGGGATTGGAGGGAGAGAGGGCAGCAGGTCTTGGATCAGGTGTACCAGGGCTGGGCTTATAAAGCGTGGCAGGAGCTCCAAGATGCGACTCGGCCCTGCCCCGCGTTTGCGGTGCCTGCTGGGGGGGCGTTTCGCTATTGAGGTCAAACCCATTAGAAGAGTGCTCACCACCAAGCAGAACCCTCTGCCGACCCCAGGGGGAGCACTTCACTGGCTGAGAATCGTCTTGTCAAACTCCGCTAGTTGCATGCCCAGCGAGGGCAGTCGGCACCGTCGGGGCACTCTCAGACCCTGCTCAGAGCTACGGGCAGAGTTCTTCATGCTGGTGGACCCTTGAGACGACATCTGGGCCAAGAGAAAGCACCGTTCTGGATCATGATGTTGGGCCATTTTTATTCGCGTCTCCTGAGGCATCATGTCTGGCATGACCACCAGCTGATTCCAGAAATGACTGCCTTCATCGAGGTGATCGAAATGTCAGCCAAGCAGTAGTGCGCTTTGGACAAGAGGAGCAGAGGAAAGAGGTGGCAGGAGTGGTGTGAGCAAGCGTTAGCAGGAGGAGCAGGAGCAGCGCATGCTATGACCAGATTGTCGCCTGAGTATGAGGAGGAGGAGGTATACAAGTAGGAGGATGGCACGCTCACGGGTGATATCACGGTGGGCTTACAGCAGCAGAGAGACTCGTGGAGTAAAGCCTGGTCAGCGTCGGACACACCAAATGTCTCGCAGTATGACTTGGGTGGGCCCCTCGAGTTGCCACCGAGAGCTGAACCAGATCTTCTGCGCAGAATATCCAGACACTTTAAGACCAGGACCACGGAGATAGGAGGCGTTCATCCCAAGCACTTCTCCCTCCCCTCCTCTGCGCGCCTTGACGTCATGTCTGGAATGTTCACCCTCATGACTGCTGTTGGCAATGCACCGTCGTCCCAGCAGTATGTGATCGCGCAGTTGTTCAGGAAGCCTAAGAGGGGACGTCGCCCCATAGGGTTCTTCACTTCTGTTGAGAGGCTGCACGGCCGCACCCTGGCCTACGAGGCCAAGCAGTGGGAAAGAAAACTCGGAAGCCTCCCCCAGTTCTCGATGGCCTCTGGTAGGGGCCCTTTGGACGCTGTCTGGAGGCAGAGTGCCAGGGGAGAGACCCTCTCACAGTCTGGATATAATTTACTGAGTGTGTTGCGGGACCTCAAGCAGTTTTATGAACATATCAGTCATACCACACTTTGGAAACAGGCTATGCTAGTTTAGCACCCCTTGGCATCATTGAGGTATACTTTAAATATGTATAAGTGGCAGAGAGAGTTGTAGCCATGGACGGTCTAGTAGCACTTCCTATCTGGCCCGCGCGAGGGGTTATAGCAGGGGCTTCCACGGCAACATATGAGGTGAAAGCATTCTTTGTACCAGGGATATCTGAGTGGACAGAGAAGTTGCACTGCCACAGGTCAGCTCTCACGATTCATATTGATGATTTCACTTTGAACGAAGCTCAGCTAGGTTTCTTTCAGGGCATATCCATGATGAGAGACATGGCCAAGGCATTGGCGCACCTTGTGACCCAGCAGCTGGGCGCCCCGCTAGCGTGCACTAAGCTTGGTTCGTCGCCGGCGCTGTTCGAGGCAGCCGGAGCTGCCATGGGAGAGCTTGCTGGTGTTCCAGAGGATTTCCCGAAGAACCTAGGCGTCGACTACAGTCTTGGGAAACGCAAACATCGCGCGGGTGCCCGAAAGGTCCGACAAAAGAGGTTCCAGAACGTTCCTGCTAGGATGAGGGATCTCAAGACCATCAAGGCCCCCAAGTTCACCGAGGCAAAGATTTTCTTTACTGGACTTCAGAGCGCCGCTACTTACGGTGGAGAAGTCAGCGGGCATGCCCCCAAGGAGCTGGCCTTCCTTAGACTCCAGGCGGCCAGGGCTTTAGGAATACCGCAATCAGGATCCAGGGAGATTGGTTTTCAGCTTTTCCTTGCCCGTGATCCCATTCGGTTTGCTGCCTCCACTCTCAAATGGTTTTGCAAAGAGTGGTGGCAAGCCACGGACAAAGATTTGTTCCAGGGGGACGGCCTGACGGTGGGAGAGTTGTCTAAGGGTTTTACGACCACCCTAGAGACTCTTGGACGCATGCCTGAGAAGGCATCGTGGCCCCAGCGCTCGACAGGACCCCTCGCCGACATGCGCCTCTGGATGCGCGAAGCAGGCCAGGAATCAGATGGGCCAGGTATTTTTGCCAGCAGGCAGGGTGCCAGGTGGTCCCTCTCCCAGGACGCCCCAGACACGATCGCTCAGAGCTTCGTCGAGGATATTAAAGCAGTTTTCCTCCAGAGGGCTCTGACAGCGAAGTTGGAAGATAATGCCAATCACAGAGCGCAGCAGATAATCGCCAGTGGAGTGTGGAGTCTCCCCGCGCGCCGTATGCTAGCTGGTAAGAAGTTGTCTGCGAGCCAGAAACGTCTCTTGGTGGCAGTCTTCTCTGGGGGATACACTACAGCACTGGGCCTCCATAAGTGGGGATATAATACTGACGGCAGTTGCAGGTACTGTAGACGACCAGACAGCGTACATCGCAGAGCTTGGACGTGCCTGCGTTTCGAACCAGATCGGGAGGGAATCGACCAAGAGGTTCTGGAGATGGCTAAGCAGGAAGGGGAGACAGACCCGCTCTTCACCCACCTCTGGATGCCCACTCCAGCTTTCACCTCGTTCCCTGTCGAAGACATGTATGTGCAGTACTTTGAGTACAGAGACGGACAGTATGTAGAAGTTGATGCTTCTGATTTTCCTGAAGGTGGTCATCTCTTCTCGGATGGTAGCTGTTTTTCACGGGGAGAAACCAGGAGTGGCCAGAGCAGGGTGGTGTGTATGTCAGGTCAATGATGATGGTGACCTCCTGCGCTGGATCCAGGGCCCGATGCCGCCCTCTCTCAACCAGACAGCATCAGCAGCCGAACACTTCGGAGTAGTTGCTGCCAATCAAGCTTGCAAGTCTAGGGAACTAGGATCCCCATTGTTTGTAGATTGTCAGATCCTCCTAGATGGCACAGCAGACCCCCTCAGAGCCCGCAGTCACACCAATGCACACGCAGCATGCTGGAGACTGGCTGGGCCCCTGAGGGTAAATCTGCTGAACGTCAAGGCCCACAAGAGTGAGTCAGGAGCTCAGACGCTTCAGGACCTGCTGAACATGCGTGGGAACGCCCACGCAGACAGCAGAGCCAAGAATGCGGCCAGAGATAATAATCTTTCAGTTGATGATTTAAAAGCGTTTAAGGAGAGCTCTGCGTTATTTAAACAAGTTGCTGGTGGACTCCTACTAAAGAGCTGTATGGCCCCCTGGAGCGGGTGCCCCGACCCCCGCCCCCGCCTCCCCAGGCTCGTCAGCCGCGCTGTGCGGTGTTTGTCGGGGGGAACTGGCGCTGTGTGTCCTGCCGCAGAATGGGGAGTCGGCTCTTAAGTAAGACAGCGTGCAGAAACCTGTCAGAGTCCATGAATATGATTTTAAGTGCTGCGCTGAAGCCTGACTACCAACACACCTGCGGATGACCCAAACAGTGGCTGGTGGTGCTCCTGTGCTGTACTGTTCGGGATGTGGCGCTATGGCGGCTAGTCGGGCCGTGAAGCTTCGTGACCCTGTCTGCCGCCCAGACCCGAGGAACAGGGATCTGAGCAAACTCAAGCGGGGGATTCTTCCAGGCGGCACGGGTGCGCTCCTAGAGCGACCCTGGCCCATCCGCCACTCCCCCGCCGCGCCACCCGCAGGGCCCTCCTCCTCCTCCTCCGCCTCCACCTCCCAGGTTTGGAACCGCCTGTCCGAGCTCCAGGCGCTCCGCCTTGGGAAGGGTGGGCTTTAAGGAGGGGCAGGAGTCGAGGTTTTCTCATTTTCTCTGACAGATGGGGTTGGCCTTAGGCCTCCCCCCCTCAAGCGGCGTTAAAGGCGTTAAAGGAGGAGGATAAGGATAAGGCCGTTGGGGGTCTCTGTCCCTGGCTTGCTTGAAGGCGAGCTGGGCCCCTGGGGAAAAATATGGATGCAAGCCCGGTGCCTGGTCAGGTCGGCGGGCTGCCTGCGGTGCAGCGTCCCTCCCTCAGCAGGGGGGTGGTCCGCATGCCCCGCTAGCGCGGGATCCTGCTCAAGAGAGGCGGAACATGGAATTGAAGAGCCGCGGAAGGCCATGGCCTAGCGAATGAGCTGTTGTGTTTGTTGTTTCCCCGCTCTGCGAGCCACGCGACGCGCAAAACACGCGCCGACAACACGTGGCGGGCATGTTCTTCGTTTGAGTAACCATTCTATATGTGATACCATGGCCCACAATTCATCCGACCTCCATCCCTGTTTCTATGGCTGCGTGCACATCCTGCTTTGCGTATGTGTTGTCACGCCGTGGCGTGGTGTCGGAAAACGGCAAGTCCCCCCCACCTGTTAATACTGCAGACGCATGGCCCAGCAAGCTTTTAAAACGTGTAGGTGGTGCCCTTTCCCTCGGCCTTGCGAAGCGTTTGTGAAGCTCTTGCGCTGGCCTCCAAACGCTGAGTCAAGTTTACTCCAGATTTCGTAATAAAAGGGAGGGGGTCTGGACCCTCCAAGACAAGCCATTTCAGACTTCAGACCTCCCCCGTGGGAGAACCATCCAAAACATCGTCCCCAGACCCCCCAGGCCTTCCAAGATAGCCTGGAAGAGACCCCACCCCGACATGAGACCCCCCTCCCTTTATCACGAAATCTGGAGTATCCCGTGTTCTGATCAGCCTGGGCCCTCTGATACACGCTTGTGCTAGCTTGATAGGAAGTTCAGCTGCTCCCTGCGCAAAACGTTTGTCTGCCAGCGCCACTGCTTTTACCAAGTGGTCCAGCCCTGCCGAAAGAAAACCACTGCCAACTTCCAAACTCTCTGACTCGTTGTTGGCGCAGCAATATGCATAATGTTCCCACGTATGGACATTCAACTATAATCGGTTGAAATTGATCCAAGCTGTCTGAATTGCAAATCGCGCCAATCAACTCTTCAAGGTAAGTGTCTTCCGAGCTACTCCCAATGAGTTCATTTGTATCCAACGGCGTTGCGTCCAAGCTAATGGAATTCTGTCCGTTGGCCTCTGGTTCAGACGCTGGCGGTGTGCTCTCTCCAGGGCCGTATCGGGCCAACGTGTGCTCCTTCAACTGTTGTTTAAAATGCTCCAACATGCTACCTTTCACAGATTTTGAACGCTGATCTTCTGGTCTCTGCCCTAGTCCCGGCAGTGTGATACTGATAGGCGTCTCACATGCCCGTCCTGGCAAACTGGCATTTTTTTGCATGTGTGCGTCGGGTACGTTACTGTCTTCTTTGGCTTGAGGTCTCACTTGCAGATCCCGTGAGCTCGAAATCACATGCGGCACAAGACAAATCCATCAGAAGACGAAGAGACGATGCTGGTTAAGGTATCATGAGTGTGGCCCCGCTGCTTCTTTGCCCGTGCTTCGCTAGTGGCGTGCCCTCCAGCCCCCCTGCCCCTCGAAGCCTGTGGGTACGGGGAGCAGGAATCGATTTCATAAAACGGCAGCTTGAGGAGGAGGAGGAGGGCCTCGGGGCAGGATGGGTGGCTGCAGGATGAACCTTCGCGCGCCAGGAGTCGAGGCGAGTCGAGTCGAGTCGAGTCGAGGAGGAGAAGGAGGAGGAGGAGGAGAAAGAAGAATTATTCACTGCGTGGAGCTCCCCATATGTGCATCTACTCGCATGGACCTGTCCGCCGTGAATGTCTAGGCGCAAGAGCTTTCGAATATTAACGGGCTTCAGTTGTGACGGTCTGGACATCAATCTAACTGCGAATGAATTGGAGTGTGAATGAGCCTCAGTAGTACGAGCGCGTCTCTGTGCATGAGCCTGGGGCCTCCTGGGGCCTCCTGAAACCTACTGGGGCTTCCTGGGGTCTCCAGGAGCCTCTTGGGACCTCCTGGGACCTCCTAGGAAGGTTTCGTGCCCCAGGGGAGGCGCAATCTATAGCAACAGACGTACATAAAACATTGCGGATTAGAGCCACAGGAGAAGGGCAATCTATAGGAACACGCGTAAAACACCAAGGACTCGTGCCCCAGGAGAGGCCCAATACATAGGAACATGAGTAAAACATTTAGGATTGTGTACACAGGAGAAGGACCATCTATAGAAACATACGTAGAACATCAAAGAATCGTGCTCCAGGTGAGGCCCAATCGATAGGAGCATACGTAAAACACATGGGATTGGAGCCACTCCTGTTGCCTTCTGAGGCCTCCTGCTCCTGGGGCCTCTCGGGGCCTCCTGTTGCCTTCCGAGGCCTCCTGGCGCTTCCTGTTGTCTCCTGGGGTCTCCTGTGGTTTCCTGAGGCCTTCTGGAGCTTCCTGGGGCCTCCTGGAGCCTCTTGGGACATCCTGTGGCCTCTTGAGTCTTTCTGTGGCCTCCTGATGCCTCCTGGGACCTCATGTGGTCTCCTGGAGCCTCCTGGAGCCTGTTGGAGCCTCCTGTGGCATCCTGAGAAGAATCTGCGCCCACGAGCCTGGCCACCAAAACTAGCAAACCGATCGAGACATCCTCAAAATCTGGCCCACCTGGGGGGTGAAAATGAGCGCCTCGCTCGAGACATCCTCCAAATCTGCTCCGAAAGCGAAGGATGTTGGGCACAGAAACAGGCAAACCGCCTGAGACATCCCCACAAAATGGCCGCGAACGAGCCCGTGCAACCACCCCTGGCGGCTCCCCTTAGGGGTGCTGAAATGAGCGCCTCGCTCGAGACATCCTCCAAATCTGCTCCGAAAGCGAAGGATGTTGGGCACAGAAACAGGCAAACCGCCTGAGACATCCCCACAAAATGGCCGCGAACGAGCCCGTGCAACCACCCCTGGCGGCTCCCCTTAGGGGTGCTGAAATGAGCGCCTCGCTCGAGACATCCTCCAAATCTGCTCCGAAAGCGAAGGATGTTGGGCACAGAAACAGGCAAACCGCCTGAGACATCCCCACAAAATGGCCGCGAACGAGCCCGTGCAACCACCCCTGGCGGCTCCCCTTAGGGGTGCTGAGTATGAGTAAGTCTGTGTATGAGTAAGTCTGTGTATGTGTACGTCTGGGTATGACTAATACTGTGTATGAGTAAGTCTGTGTATGAGTAAGTCTGTATATAAGTATGTCTGAGTGTGAGTAAGTCTGAGTATGAGTAGGTCTGAGTATGAGTAAGTCTGAGTATGAGTAAGTCTGTGTATGAGCAAGTCTGAGTATGTCCGACAGGAGGGGAGGAGAAAAGAGGAGGAGGAAGGAGGAGTAGGAGGCGTCCAAGTAATAACAAGAACCCCATCTTAGGATATGGGGAAAAAGAGGAGGAGGAGGAGGAAGAGGGGGAGCGACATGATTCTCTGAGGGGGAGAAGTGGGAGGAGGAGGCGGAGGAGGAGGGGGAGGAGCAGGAGGATGAGGAGGAGGAGGAGAATAAGGGGGAGGAGGGGGCGGGTGATGATGATGATGATGATGATGATGCTGATGCTGATGCTGATGTTGATGCTGCTGCTGCTGCTGCTGCTGCTGCTGATGATGATGATGATGATGATGATGATGATGATGATACTGATGATGATGATACTGATGATGATGATGATGATGATGCTGATGCTGATGATGATGATGATGATGATGATGATGATGATGATGATGATGATGATGATGATGATGATGATGATGATGATGATGATGATGATGATGATGATGGGGGTGCGTGCACATGAATGATGTAAAATAGCGGGCCCTGTCGTGGACCCCAACCCTCTCGGTGCGTGGGCGCGTGGATAATCGCGCTTCGCCCCGCGGGGGTCCTTGCTCCGTCGTGCTTGCACTGTTTTGGGAAATTGCACTGCGGTGCCGAACAGCTTCTCTGTAGCTGTTCCGTTTTGGCTGAGTGGTTTCTCTTCGCCCTGCGGCCTCGAGCTGCATGCGGCCCGTGTCCCTCCCGCAGATCCTCAGTGGCCCGATAGCCGCGGGTCTGCTCGCGCTGGGCACGCGGAGGCAGCCCTGCCCCGTTCCCCCGGAACCGCTGATCTGCCCGGAGACGTGCGCGGAGGCACCGCCCTGCGTGTGCCCAGCGGCGCCGGCGTGCGTGTGCCCGGAGCCTGTGGCCTGCCCGCCGACGGAGCTCAGCAGGGAGGAGGTGCTGATCATCGGCGCGGCCACCTGGGCGGTGCAGACGGGCGTCGGCTGGGTCACGAGCGTGGGGCGCAGGCTCCTCGGACGCGGCAGAGGCCATGGCGCTCGTTGGGCTCGGCGCGGAGGCGGAGTTCTTGAGGCGCCTCCTGCCAGGTAGGCACTACCTGGCCTGGTACGATGGGGACGATGTTTACCACGAGCGGGTGGCTTTGTCGCCGCAGACGCACGCCAGATGGGTCATCCTGACCCCAGACTTTGACATGTATTCGGAGATGCTGGACGGCAGCGAGGGCGTCGACGGCGTGGTGCGGATCGTCGGCCTGCGCCCAGACGGGCGTCTTCCCCGGCTCGACAAACCCGCCTACAGGTTCAAGCAGGCGCTCGACCTGGACGCCCTGAAGGGGTACATCCGCGAGGGCCGACGCCTGGCCCTGCAGGACGGAGCTGCGGCGGGTGACCCGCCGATCGAGGTCGCGGACGTGGTGATGCCCGATCGTGAGGTGGTGCCGCTCGACACCCTGTTCGGCGGCCGCTTCCTGCCTCGCCGCCTCCCCTTGCGCCGCGGCGCAGCGGCGGCGGCGGCTGGGGCCGACAACGGGCCCCCTGGCGACGCGGCTGCCGGCTCCGACGCGGGTGCGGCCCCTGCGCTGGCGGCTGTCGGCGACGGCGCCAGCCCAGAGTATCCCCAGGCGGGGCCGCTGGACATGCCGCGCGGCCACGCGTGGGTGTTCATGGAGGGCGGCCGCGCTGGCAATCTGGGCGACGAGGTGGTGCTGGGGCCAGATGACTTCAGGCTCTCGGACTACGACGCGATGATCTTCCGCCGGGGGCAGGGCCGCCAGGCCGAGCTCGTCCCCCTCACGGAGGTGGACGAGTTCGTGCGAGCCCGCCGAGAGGAGCTGGCCGACCAGCTGAGGCCAGCTGGGGCAGCTCCACTGGTTCCGCCCCTGGGATCGCCGCCTGGGCCGTCGGCCGAGGCGCCCGAGGGTGCGGGCGCCGCCGGCGGCACAGCCACGCCGCCTCCAGTGGCGGAGGACGCTCGCACGCTGTGGATCGACTACGATGAGCAGGGCGAGAGGTACAAGCCGTACCGCAAGGCGGTGCAGGAGAGCTTCCACGTGCCTGACCAGCACTGGCCCCTCGAGGGCCCGTCGACGTACCTGCAGGTGATGAAGCACATCGAGAGGGCGGGTGGAGACCCGCGCTTGTGGCTGCAGCTGTGGGCTCGCGCAAAGCAGGTGGACGTGAATGATCGAGTGATGCACGAGCTGAACTGTCTCGTGGACATGATGTTCTACGCCTCCACCTTCGACCAGCTGAATGTCCCCGCGCTGGCCAGCTTCGAGGTGCTAGCGCGACGGTTCCAGACCATCCTAGATGCGTGCAGGATCCCGGGGCGAGCCCCGAATTGGCAGATGGCTCGCTTCTACAGTGGAGTGACCGCGGCGGTGGATGCCATCGCGCCCGAGCTGCGGCAGTACGGGGCGAAGCGGGCGAAGGAGGAGATCGACGTGGAGACGGGGGCCCAGCGGGTTCGCGGCCTCCCTGGAGGTGGCAGCGGAGCCGGCGGCGACGACGCGCTCGAGGGCACATTCGGCGAGTGGCCGAGGGGCTGGGGGCGAGGGCGTGGTGACGGCGGTCGCGGGCGTGGCAGGGGCGCATTGCCCAAGGCCGGGGACCCCGCGGCCGCCGAGAAATCATGAGCGAGGAGATCGCCGAGGGGAATGGGCCCCCCCTCGGCGCGCAGCTGACTTGGCCCGGTGCTGGGCGCCTTCCAGCCTCTCGCGGAGAACGCCATCTGTTCCCATTGCCGCGGCTGGAGGAGCCACATGCAGCACGTGGAGGCGGTCGTCTTAGCCGCGGGCTGCGAGGTCGCTATCTGCACGTACGACTGGTCAACAGGGCGATCGACGCCCTGAACTGGTTGGCGAAGGCGGCCGGCTCGCCTGCAGCCGGCAGTGGCGACGGCGCGGACATCCACAGCGAAGTGACTGCGCGCATCGATGGACTGGTACGAGCCCAGGAGCCGGTGCCTGACGCGCCTTCGCCGAAAGCGGCCTATCTAGAGCTGCTCCGAGGTCGCGGGTCCTGCGAGGAGCCGGGCCAGCCGAACATAGCTCCCTTCCAGCTCGGGCTCGTGTCACTGCCGGAGAGCACCCAGGACGCCCCGCGCCTGGAGCGGCTTCTCGACGCAGAGGGCCTACGTTTTCTGGAGGGTCGTGGAGAGCGGATGCTACGAAGTGTCCCAGGTTTTGAACG
The DNA here is from genome assembly GCA_963575745.1 of Prorocentrum cordatum. Taxonomy (NCBI): domain Eukaryota; class Dinophyceae; order Prorocentrales; family Prorocentraceae; genus Prorocentrum; species Prorocentrum cordatum. Next base: position 67,273 of record CAUYUJ010020462.1, read on the forward strand.
CCTCGGACAGAGCGATCCAGCGCGGCCTCACCTGGACCCAGCGCTCACAAAGAGTAGGCGGCTACTGGTTCGATTCATGAAGAGACTGCATTCCAGTGGCATGCTACGATATACGTCGGAGCCTGTTGAATTTGTCGGAGCCTTTTTCGTCTGGAAGAAGGGGAGACAGAAGATGCGGATGATTACAGATGCGCGCCCTACCAACCAGCGGCTACTACCTCCACCTCGAGTGGACCTGCTGACGGCGGAGGGCCTCTCGCGCCTCGAGGTCGCCGTGGACGGCGACCCGTGCCTGCTGAAGGACTCGAGCTGGGGCATCCTGCGGGCGCTCCGCCTGCGCCTCGGCGTCGGCGACGTGGAGAATTGCTTTCACAGGATGGTGATGCCGCCCTGGATGAGCCCCCTCTTCGCCTTCCCCGCCCTGACCGTTAGCGAGCTCCGCCTAGACTCAGTGGAGACGGTGGAGGGCCGCGTGGCAAGCGGCGATGACGTGGTGCACCCTTGCTGCCGAGCCCTGCCTTTGGGATGCTCGTGGTCGTTGTACTTCTTCCAGAACGCCAACACGAACCTGGCGAGGCAGTGCGACCTGCTGCGGGGGGCTCGGCTTGCGACCGACCGCGGCGAGCCCATGGTGTTCAGAGTGGGCGGGGCTCGCGAGCAGGACCTCTGGCACTACGTGTACGTGGACAACCTGGGCGTGCTGGGGCAGGACGCGAGCTCAGTCAAGAAGGCGCTGGACGAGAAGGTGGCGGCCTCCAACAAGATGAAGCTCGACATCCACGAGGTGGAGTTCTTCGAGAGGAAGGGGTCGGCTCTCGGCGTCGTCGTGGACTGCGAGCGCCTCTGCGCCTCCATCACCAGCAAGCGGCGCTGCCGCCTGGAGAGGGCTCTGGCCTACGCGCTGCAGCGAGGCAGACTCTCGGGCCAGGATTTGGAGTGCCTCCTGGGCCACTGCACGTATGCGGGCCTGGTGAGGCGAGAGGTGCTCTGCGTCTTCTCCGCCTGCTACGCCTTCGCGCAGGCCAACTACTGGGAGCGGCAGGTGATGTGGGCGTCCGTCCGCGAGGAGCTCAGCTGCTTCCGGGGCCTCCTCGTCTTCCTCAGCAGCGACTGGGCGTTGCCCTAGAACCGCTGTGTCACGGCGTCGGACGCGTCCGAGAGCGGCTTCGGCGTTGCCTCCACTATGGTGGACGTCAAGGAGGTCGCTCGAGTCGGGCGCGTGGCCGAGCGGAGCCGCTTCCGCCTCGACCTGGAGCTGGCGCCGCGGCAGCGTGCTATGCGGCATGCGGGCTTCGTCGATGACGGCGGCTCCGGGCCGTGGCGCCCTTCGGCGCCCGAGGAGGCATCGGACGGCGCCTGGGCCATCGACGAGAGTTTCGAGGAGGCGCCGGCCGGGTGGCTCGACCAGGGACGCTGGGCCGTCTGCCGCAGCGGGACCTGGGACAGGGCTGAGGGCATCGCGATATTGGAAGCCCGTGCAGTCCTGGCCTCGGTGCGCCGCCTCGCCCAGTCGCGGTGGGGCCACGACATCAGGCGCGTGCATCTTTGCGACGACATGGGAGTCGTACTGTCGATCTGTCGGTCTCGATCAAGAGAGTTCTCGATGTTGGCAGTCATCAGACGCATCAATGCATACCTCCTAGCTCGCAACATCCGTCTCATCGTCCGCTGGATCCCGAGTGAGCTCGACGGGGCGGCGGACGAGGCCTCTCGTATTTTTGATGGTAACGCTTCCTGCTCATTGGCCTGGTGCATCCCGTCTCATATATCTCGGCCAGACACCCGGGACCCCAAGGAGCCCCACGGAAGCCACGTCGTCAGCAAGCAAACGTCGGAGCCTCTTTATCATCATCATGAGCAAGAATGTGAACACGAGCTTCTGGGTAACAGTCATCATAAAGTACAAGAAGATAGCCAACATCATTACGGTCATTCAGTAAAGCCACACAACGTTAGCGATATAGACGTTCGTGAACATCGTGAATTTCATCATGAACACCATGAATTACATCAGCGGCCAGCCTACTCCAGCAGCCAAGCTTACATAGCGGAGCAGCAGCCAAGCCCGAACATCATGAATTACATCAGCAGCCAGCCTATTCCAGCAAATCCTGAGCAAGACTCTGGACCGTCGGTTGCCCCCTTGGCTCGAGGCAATGAAGCGCGCCCCGACCGCGCGGAAGAGCCGAACCCTGTCGGCCCCCGCCCATGCGTCAGGAGCGCGGGCCCGTGGCAGCAGCGCCCCAGGGCCCACGCCCGCGGCGGCGCCTTCGCGCCTTTCGAGGGCGCGCGGACTGGCAGCCGCCCCGAGGCAGGGGTGCCACGCCTCGGCCCAGCCGCGGCGAGAGCGCGCCTTGAGCCTCCGGCCTGCAGCCGGCCTCGCCCCTCTGCCAGCGGGTCGCCAGGCAGCCACGACTGCCAAGACGCTGGAGCAGATGGCGGCGGCCATGACCGACTTCACGAGCGGCAACTTCGCCGAGCCGCCCGATCGTCGTCATCGGAAGCGCTCGCCCTCGTCAAACACTGGCACCACATCCGTCAGCGAGGGCGTCGGCGCCAAGCGCCCGCGGACGCTGCTGGACCGGTCCAAGTCTCGCCTCCGCAAGTACCTCGAGGAGGCCATGGAGGCGCAGAGCGACGGGCTGACGCTGCTGGAGAAGCGGGCTGTGACAAGGCCCGTGCACACAGAGCACAGGCTGGAGGTGAGCAGATGCAAGCAGTTCGTCGAGTCGAGGGGGAAGGACGTCGACAGCATCGGGGACGACGTGCTGGACGGCCTTTTCGCCGCATACTTCGAGAAGACTTTCTTCGCCGGCGTGGAGGCCTCGAGGGGGGCCAAGACGCTGGCGGGCTGGCTGCACCTCCACCCGGCCTGTAACCGCCTGGGCTCCAGGCGGCTGCCCCGGGCCTGGCGGGCCCTCCGAGGCTGGTGCAAGTTGTGCCCCGGCCGCTCGCGGAGGCCCGAGGCCTTAGGCGTGTGGCTTGGGCTCATGAACGCCCTGGTGATGGCTGGGCGTCGCGACATGGCGCTGTTCGTGCTGATCATGCTGAGCACCTACCTGAGGCCAGGACAGCTGCTGGGCATGCACGGCTCAGGTTTGACGCCGCCAACGCCCGGAGTGACGTCCCACTGGTCGCTGCTGGTTCGCCCCGAGGAGACGGCGAGCAGAAGCAAGATAGGCGACGCCAATGTATCCATCCTCCTGGACTCGAGCTGGGCGACGTGGATCGGCCCGGCCATGGAAAAACTGAAGGAGGGCGCAGGGGAGGGACCTCTGTGGGCTTTCGACTACGGCGACCTGCTGAAGTGCTTCCGGCGCGCTGCGCAGGAGATCGGGTTGCCCAAGTTAGTGCCCTACCAAGCCCGCCACTCGGGCCCGTCCATCGACGCGGCCAGGCATCTGAGGACCCTGGCCGACATCAAGAAGAGAGGTCAGTGGCGCAGCGACAAGAGCGCACTGCGCTACGAACGACACGCACGTCTCGCCAGCGGATGCCGCCAGCACCCGATCGAGGTGCAGATGCACGCCTCCGAGTGCGAGCGACGTGCCGAGGCGATCATCCTCCACGGCCTGGTCGCCCCGCTGCCGCTAAAGGGCGGCCGCTCGTGAACGATCTCTATTTTGCCGACGCGTTTGCCGGCGGGGGCGGCGGGGCCAAATCCATCCGGAGGTGCGGCTTCCAGGCAAGGGTCTGGGAGAAGCGCCGCGGCGACCGCGGCGACCTGACGCGGCCGCCCGTCCTGAAGCGTTTGCTCTCAGACATTCGTGCAGGGATTTGCCGAGGCGTAATGCTTGCGCCTCCCTGCTCCACCTTCTCTATAATGAAAGCCCGCTCGGCCGCGATCAGAGACGTCGCGCGGCCGCGGGGCTTTCCCGCAGTGAAATGACCCCCAAGGATTGGGAGAAGCTACAGACGGGCAACACATGCTTGCGTGCAGTGTTGAAGATAATCGCAGAGTGCAATCGTTTTTGCGCCCCTTGGATTTTAGAGAACCCTCATAACAGCTGCATGTTTAAAACGCCAGAGCTCCTCAGACTAGCCAGTCTACAGTGTGTGTCAGTCGCCATTTCGGATTTCTGTCAATTTGGAGCTCGCCGGCGAAAGCGAACTCGGTTCCTCGTAGGACATTGCCACCCAGACGAGCTCGCCCGATTAGCAAAAACATGCGACAGGCCTGCAGGAATTTGCAGCCGCACGGGCAGGCCGCACCTCATCTTCGAAGGGGCATCGCCCGAAGGTGTGGACCATCATAGCCCAGACCTGTCCACAAGCTTTGAACAGAGCGCTCGCGAAGACTCTTGTGTCTCAGGCCAGGTCCCTCTTCTTCAATGTGTGAGCGAACATCATGTTTTGGGGATGCCGTGGGGCCAGAGTGTTTGATCAGACGCTTGTAGCACCCGTCCGATCCGAGGTCGGTCGGGTGTCATCGCGATGACTTTGCTGTGTTCACGAGAATAGTGCAACAGAAAACTCTTTACTGCTTGCGCAGTTCTCCGCCCCCCGCGCTTAAGACAGCATGGGGGTGCGTGCACACGAATGATGTAAAATAGCGGGCCCTGTCGTGGACCCCAACCCTCTCGGTGCGTGGGCGCGTGGATAATCGCGCTTCGCCCCGCGGGGGTCCTTGCTCCGTCGTGCTTGCACTGTTTTGGGAAATTGCACTGCGGTGCCGAACAGCTTCTCTGTAGCTGCTCCGTTTTGGCTCCCGCCGCCAACCCAAGGCCTCTTTTCCCTTTTCTTGAAATTTTCGAATGCTCGAACTAATTTTCTGGGACCAGAGTGTTTGATCAGACACTTGTAGCACCCGTCCGATCCGAGGTCGGTCGGGTTTCATCGCGATGATTTTGCTGCGTTCACGAGAATAGTGCAACAGAAAACTCTTTACTGCTTGCGCAGTTCTCCGCCCCCCGCGCTTAAGACAGCATGATGATGATGATGATAATGATGATGATGATGATGATGATGGTGATGATGCTGATGATGATGATGCAGATGCTGATGTTTATGTTTATGATGATGATGGTGCTGCTGATGATGATGATGATGCTGGTGCTGGTGCTGATGCTAATGATGATGCTGATGCTGCTGATGATGATGATGAGGGCGAGGATGAGGAATATGATGATGCTGGTGATGCTGATGATGTTGATGTTGATGATGATTCTGATGATGCTGATGATGATGATGCTTATGATGATAATGCTGATGTTGTTGATGCTGATGATGTGATTAGTGATGATGATGCTTATGATGATAATGATGCTGGTGCTGATGTTAATGATGCTGATGCTGATGATGCCGGGGATTCCGATGGTTACGATGATGCTGCTGCTGATGATGATGATGATGATGGTGTTGGTGGTGATAGTGATACTGCTGGTGATAGTGATGATGCGGAGGAAGAGGATATATCTGATGCTGATGCTGATGCCGATTATGATGATCATGCTGATGATGACGATACGGAATATGACGATGATGCTGATGATAATGATGATGCTGATGCTGATGTTTGCGATGATGATGACGGCCAGGATGATGATGCCTATGTATACCGATGGTGATGATGTAACGAACATGATGGCTACGCTGAGGATGCTGATTTCGATGATGCTGATGATGAAGCTGATGCTGATGCTGATGATGCTCACGATGATGATGATGATGATGCTGCTGACTATGGTACTGATGATGGTGCTCATGATGACGATGGTTCTGCTGATGCCGGTGACGATGATGATGATGCTGTTGATGATGATGATTATTATATTTTCGTGATGTTGCTGCTGATGGTGATGATGATGCTGTGCTGTTGTTGATGATGCTGATGGTGTTGATGACGATGATGACACTCATCCATGACGAGGGTGATGCTGATGTTGATGATGCTGAGGCTAATGCTTGCGTGCGACGACTACTATGAGGATGGGGCTGATTTGGATAATGCTGCTGATGATGATGCTCATGATGCTGCTGCTGATGATGATGGGCATAACGCTGAGGATCATGATGCTGATGATTGTGCAGATGATGACGATGGTGCTGCTGATGCCGACGATGAAGATGGTGCTGCTGATGCCGACGACGACGATGATGCTGATGCTGATGCTGCTGATGATGATGAAGTTTCTCTTGATGATGATGCTGATGATGATGATGGTGATGTCGATGATGATGATCTTGATGCTCATGCTGATGCTGCTATGATGATGACGATGCTGATGCTTAATTCGATGATGCTGATACTAATGATGATGATGATGATGATGATGACGATGACGATGCTGATGCTGATGATGATGATGCTGATGATGATGGTCCGTTGATGATGGTGATCATGCTGATGATGATGATGCTGATGCTGATGATGATGCTGCTGAAGATGCTAATGATGCTGCTGATGACGATGATTATGATGATGATGATGATGATGATGATGATGATGATGATGATGATGATGGTGGTGGTGGTGGTGGTGGTTGAGACGATGATGATGATGATGCTGCTGATGATGACGATGCCGCTGATGATGATGCTGATGATGATGACGACGATGATGCTGCTGATGATGATGACGATGATGATGATGATAATGATGATGATGATGATGATGATGATGATGATGATGATGATGATGATGATGATGATGATGATGATGATGATGATGATGATGATGATGATGATGATGATGATGATGATGATGATGATGATGATGATGATGATGATGATGATGATGATGATGATGATGATGATGATGATGTGGTGGTGATGGTGGTGTTGGTGATGCTGCTGATGATGATGATGCTGATGCTATTGTTGACGAAGTGACACTGGTGATGCGGTTGAGGAGGAGGAGCAGGAGGGCCGTTTTTGGGCTTCTGCGTCGCCCTCGTCGCCACAGCGTGATTAGTCTCGGACTCCTTTCCAGCACGCACTCCGCGAGAGGTCTGAAGTCGACCTTGAGGATCGGGTCCGGGCCTTCAGCGTCAGAAGGGACCAGAGTATCGACGGCAAGTTTTTTCACGTTTCGGCCCACGGGGGCGTTTTCGGCACACTGGCGCCCGTTTCGGGCCCCCAGAGCCATCCCAAAATTGCCCGCGGCGACGAAACAGTCTTTGGGATGCCGCCAAGATCCCTGGCCCGCGCTGTGAAAAGAAGACGACGTCGGAGGCATGGGGAGTTTGTTTGAGGTGAGGCTTCCGCGAATGCATGCCTGACTGATCGCGAAGGAGGCGTAGACGCGTCGCAAACTTCCCTGCGAGTCAAGCGAAACACGGGGCGGGTCACTGTTGCTGTGTCCCAGGTCAGCCTCCGAGTTCCGTGCTGCCTGACAAGTGAAGCGGCGAAGTAGGGGCAGGAACATAATGCTGATTTGGGGAGGAGAAGATTGTCAGGTAAGGCAAGCACCTGGTCAATTGTTACATGACTCCACGTGGACATTGTGGGCAGGTCACAGCAGAGGCATGAGTGATGGAGAGGGTAGAGGGAAGCGAAACGAGGGCTAAGACGGCTGTGACCTGCCTGGCAGCTTTGGTGCCTCTGAGAGGCTGGTTGTCCAACGTCCCTGGGGATGGACGTCGGAGTGGGTGGGAGGAGGGGCCCAAGCCGAAGCCTTGGAACCACGAAAAATGAACGGGTCAGTGCCGGCATGCCCATTGAGTGACGGCCATGATGTAGAATTTCCTATCTGTGGATGGACTTCGCTCTTCAGGCGGTGGATGTTAGAGGAGGTTGGGGAGAATTACGGAAATGGCCTGTGCTGTTCCATTGAAGGCTGTCTCCCTCCAGGTGGTTCGAGGTTGGAGGAGGGAGAGTTGAAAAACATAGATGGCCCAAGCTGTCTCATTGAGTGGCGGTCAACATGTAGTACTCCCACGTACGCAAAGTATTAACACGTTGAGGGTGCGCGTTCGGCACTATAGGGGAGGAAACATCATACTGTAAAGTGGTCTTCGACTGCACTTGGTCTTATCAGAAAATGAGCTGCGCCGTATCAGAAAGTATGGAGACATGCGTGGTGGCTTGACGTAGAACTTCAGGCGGCAGACTAGCAATGCGTTGCCCCCACTGGAAAGCACCGTGCCGAATCAGGTGAGGAATAGCGGCTCCAATTGCCTTCAGGTGGAGGGAGTATAAGCATCACGTTTGCAAGATGACCGCCCCGAATGTCAGCTCGATTTGTAGTCTCCGAGGTCTTCCTCAAGGCTCCATCCCAAAAGAGGACGATCCAAGCAAGCCTGTGCTTGTATGGCCTGATCAGAGCGAGACAGAAGGCTGGTGTCGGGTTGCTGCTTTTGGCACGGCACCTCGGGTCACAGCCGTGTCTCTTAGGGAACCCTGACACTTCAACCCGACGGCTCGCCGTCGATGAGGCGTTTCTGCTGGAAAGAACCGGTGGGCCAACAGTTGGGTTGCCCTCGAAGAAGGCAGGGGGCTTCTCAGATGTCCTGCCAGTTTCCAAGAAGCCTCCTCAGAAGGCTCTGGGCCCTTCTACGGAAGACCCCGCCTGCTCAGAAGCCCCCTGCCACCCAACAAGGCTCCCCCTCGTGCCACTCCCGTGCTCGCTCCGCCAACAAGAGCCCACGCCATCTCCGCAAAAGATTTTCTTGCCGCAGGGCATCGCGAAGCACCCCGACTGGTGGCCCACCCTGAGCGCCAGCTCCAGCAAGAAGGACGTGCAGGAGGAGCTCTACCGCCGCCCCCCTCCTCACTACTCCCTCCTCATCTTCCTGCTCTCAGGAGGGCGCCAGCTGCTGGGCGGGGCCAGGACCAGGATGAATCGTTCCGGAGTGTTCCAGCACGCTCTCAGACCATTCTGGAGCGCTCTGGAAGTCACCGCCCACCAAACCACCCCAACCCAACCCGAATGCCCCGATCTGCCCCCCATTTCCAGAAGGGGAGGGGGTCAGGGAACATTGAGAACCACATATGAGGCCTGTACCCCCCCCCCCCCAACCCGAAATTCGGGTCTTCGGGCTGGGTTGGGGTGGTCTGGCAGGTGGTCAGGAACGGCCGCGGCGCCCGATGGATCCCCCAGAAGCGCCGGCTCTCAGAGCCTCGCGCTGCGTCGTCCTGGTCCTGGCCCCGTCGTGAGCTGCGCAGCAGCGCGGAGCCTGGACGGGGCCAGGCTGGGCCCGGCCAGGGCCCGCGCAGGTGCAGGTCCAGCTGCCTGCGCCGCCGGCAGACGTCCACGTCCATATGATGGGCTTGTTTTCCACCACCACCACCATAAGTAGCATGGGGGGAGGGGGTCCTCTTCCCCCTCCTATTCTTCCTCCTTCTCCTCGTCCTCCACCTCCTTCCCCCCTCCAACTTACGGTGGTTGTGGTGGTGGAAAACAGGCCCATCATCCATAGTGGAACGAACAATGACATCAACATAAAAACTCCCAGGTCCGCGCGGATTTCTCGGAACTGCGCTGGACCCCCCTCCCTGGCGCGCGGAGCGCGACAGGGGCGGCGCCGAAGGCGCCGCGAGGGGGCCCCAGTGCGGATCCGAGAAATCCGCGCGGACCTCCGAGTTTTTCTGTTTATGTCATGGTTTGTTCCCCTAGTCCACAGTCGCGGGGGTCCTGCCCTGGACCCCTGTGGGGGCGGGGGGTGCGGATAAACCTTCCCGCCTGCAGCGGCGGGCAGATGTCCACGCCCACCACTCCTCGAGAGGTCATCCCTCCTCTCTGCCTTCCAGCTCGACGGAGCAGCAACTCCTAGACCATGCAGTGCCACCGCCGCAGTGGGTACTCGCTTACGGGTAGTTCGTGGACTCACCGAAAGTTGCCACTTCAGGGCCTACTTCGGGCAGCGCAGCGCAGCGTTGCCCGCATCGGGAGGGGTTGGGGTCACCAGGTTTCTGGCCAAAGTGCCCGTCAGTGGAGTACTCCGTCAGTTGGCGCTGAATCATGCACTTTTCTGGGTCCGCGCCGGGTTCTTGGAGGTCCGCGCCGGGTTTCTTGAGTCGGCGCTGGCGCCGCCACGGTGTGTGAGTGTGTGTGTGTGTGTGTGGGTGTGTGTGTGTGTGTGCCGCGTGGACCCCTGAACGCTTATTTAGTTGTTTCGTTTTTTGGTCTTCTATCCTTGCTCTGTAGTACCCCCCCTTGTTCCTCCCTCTTCCCCCCCCCTCCCTGCTTCTCCTCCCTCGTCCTCTGGCGAACACCTGTGCGCCCTTGCAGGCTGGCACGGTGTACCGCTCGGACGGTCGCCTCGGCCCGAAAGCTGGGTCGAGCACCCTCTCTGAGCCCTGCAGCGAGCTGCGCCGTTCTCCCTCGCCCTCCCTCGTCTCAGGAGAGGAGACAACACACAGACACAATCAGTCGTCGATCCCCAGGAAAATATGGGAACATATGGGAAGTGGGGGGGAAGACAAGAAACCCAGAAAGTATGGGGAAATATGGGGAATCCCGTTATTTGTGTGTATTTATTTGTGTGTCCCAGGGCCCCTTCATCGTCCTCCCTCTCCTCTTCCTCCCCGCGGCCATCTTGGCTCGACCCGTGCCTGCTCAGGCGCCAGCTCAAGCTCGGCTCGCCCGCGAGCCCGCGCCGGGAGGGGCCCCCCTGGCCCCCCCTCCGCAGGCGGACAGCACATAATTACCCCATGGCGCCAACATCGCGGAGCGGATCTCGTTCGGAAAACAATGGGATGGACCCAGAGTGTCCTGGAGAATTTCGTTCCGGATTTGGAAGTGAATTTCGTGCGGATTTTTTGGGGGGCCAGGAATGAAGACTAAAACAAACATACAAGCGAAATTCGCTTCGTTTTTCGCTCCGCCGTTTTTGGGGTTTGCACTGGCAGAACTCCACGCCAAAAGTCAGCCGCAGCACGTCTGCAAGGGTCGGTGCGGTGACATGTCCACATCCGCGACACCGCGGCCTGGACTCCTCGGCCGCGACCCCCGCGGGTGCGGGGGCGGCCCGTCGCGGACGCCCTGCGAGGATTGCGCATCCGTGGGCATGTCAGCGCGATTGAAATGGGTATGGAAAGAATGGGCACAATGCCCAACAGCGGTTCCTGTTCATTCTGAACAGGACTCGCTGTCGGTGTCGCCGCGGCCTGTTTACATTTGAGACAGAAGGCCGCCTGCCCAACAGCGGCCGCTGTTGGTTTGGGGCAGCATTTGTTGTTGGGCATTGTGCCCATTTTTTCCGTACCCATTTCGGGCGTCCAAAGCATGGGGTGGCGTCCGGGTGTGCGGACCGCGAGAGAATGGCCGTGCACGGATTCGTCGCTCGTGAGCCCTCCGCCCCCCGCGGCCGGCTTCGTGGTCCGGCCGCCCCGACGCCGCGCGGAGCAGCGCATGGCGCTGCTCCTATGAGGTTCTGGAAGGAGGAGGAGGAGGAGGAGGAGGAGGAGGAGGAGGAGGAGGGGGAGTAGGAGGAGGAGGAGGAGGAGGAGGAGGGGGACCCCCTCCCCCTCCCACTTGTGGTGGTGGTGGTGGTGGAAAACAGGCCCCTCAGCTGAGCCTTCACGGGGGAGGGGGGGTGTGCGCCAGCGGCGGCGCGCGCGCGCGCGCGCTCGTGCCCAGCGGTTGCAGTGCAGGGCGTGGTCCTGCCGCCTCCGCTCCTGCGATCGAGCGCCGGGCACGGCGGCAGCGCCGCGGGCGCCGAGCTGCTGTGGCGGCGCACCTCCTTGCCGCGGTGCGCCGGCGCGCCCCGGCCGCGGCCGGCTGCGGTCAGCCGTCGTGGCCCGGGGCCGCGCCCGCGGCGGCCTGTCGCTCAAGCAGTGGCGAAGCGTCCTGGCGTGCCTGTAGGCTTGTGGAGGACGATCAATGGAGAGAGAGAGCATGTTGCCAAGTAAATTCCAGATGTCTAGAACATGTCTTAAACATAGTTTAAACATATTTTAAACATGTTTCAAACATGTTTAGAACATTTTCCAACATTTTAAGCACATTTTAAATTACATGATCGGACTGTTAGGGTGTTCATTGTCATGGCATCCACAACTGTAGGCCTACCAAACAATGTTCTAAGAACCTTCTGTGGTTTCCACGAAATGTACTTAGAACATTTCTGGCTGGGACTGTCTTGTTTTGACACATCGGGTTTATGTTCTAAGAACATTGTTTTGCTCTTAGAGCATTTTTGGGTTCTAAGAGCATTTCGTGGTAGGCCTACAGAAATGCGGGGACGGCCCCCCCTGCTCAAGTCGCGGCCTGCGCGAGGCGGCCGGCGGACGGGTCGTCGTCTCTGCCCCCGATCGGAGCGGGGGGGGGCAGATGGGGCGGGCCTGCCGAGAGGGCTCCGAAGGCCCCCGGCCTTGCGAGAAGTTTCCCGAGGCTGCTCCAACGCCGCAGGGGGGGGGGCCTCCTCCTCCCCCTCCTCCGACTCCTAGCACGAAAGCCCACTCGGGCGAGAAGCAGCGCCTGCGTGGGCCCCTCCCCAACGAGGAGGGGCTCCGCCGAGGGAGCGCCGCGGGCACCGCGAGGCCCTCATGAGCTCCGCGCGGGGGGCGCGCCCAGCCGGGCGCTCGGTGCCCCGCGCCCGCCCCGCGCTCGGGGGGGGACCCCTCTCGCTTCCCTCGTTGGCGCGCCGCCGACCTGAAGGTGGCGCGCATCTTGCCGCTGATGCCGGTGTGCTTCCGCGCGCTGGAGCTGCGGTTGGCGTCGCCCCTCGACGCGCCCAGAGTTGCACTGCAGTCCAGGAGTGGTTCCCTGCCTCGCACGGGCAGAGGCAAGGCCAGGGCCATGCCAAGGACACCCTCAGCGGCAAGTGCCTGGCGTTCTCTTCGCTCCGCCCGGTGGTATGGCTACGCGTGCAAGTGACCCTTGGCTTGCAGCCATTTTTGGTGCGGGCGCAAGTGGGTCCCGCCAGCACTGGCCGGCGCTCAGGGACTGCTCGGATTTGGCCCCTTTCCGCGGTCCCCTCAGGCCGCGCACCAAAGGTCACTCTTACCCAGGTTCGGATGCAACTCCTGGGAGGTCAAATTCTGTTTTGTCCTGGTCCGAAATCCGGCTTAAATCTGGCTTAATCCGGCTTAATCCGGCTTAATCCAGCTTGATCCCGCTGAATCCGGCTTGATCCCGCTTAATCCCGTTTAATCTGGCTTAATCCGAGGCCCACTCCGGCATAGCAGCCCCCCAATGGGGCTTAATCCTCTTTAATCCTTCCGACGAAAACCTCCCAGTAGTTGCCTCCTAACCCAGGGTCACTCTTTCGTGCAACCGAGTGGTCTTCTGCCCACCTTCGCGAAGCGGCCGCCGCCTCCGCCGGCCCCGTTCCTGCTCGTCCTGGCCCTGCTCGTTTCGATCCCTGGGCCGGCCTGCCGCGGCCCGCAGGCCTGCGCCTGGTGCTCGCCACCGCCCTGCACTTTGCGAGTGCCCGGTGCTCGTGCGAGGGCCCGCCGCTTCGGGGACCGGCCCTCGTGCGCGCTGCCCCGCGAGCATCGGGGAGCCTGGCCCTGCGGGGCGCCTCCGTGCCGCGCCTCCCGGCAGGGGCGAGGGCGACGAACGGGACCGCACGAAGGGCAGTTGTTGACCTCAGGAGGATCGGGCCGGACGAAAAGGGGGGGATTGGGGAAAGAGGGGGTTGCGAAGTCTGCTGCATGCAGCTGGTTTCGGCCTCGCCGCCGGACCCATTCCTCGATACATGGGCGCCTCCGGCGCCGGGAGGCGCCGGGAAAATCAGCACCCCCCCCCTTTGCTATCCTCCCCTTTCGCCCGACCCGAGATGAGGTGAGCGACGGCTCCAGGTGGCGCCCAAGCGTGCGCTGTGTTGACCGGCGCCACATGCACGGCCACAGCCTGCGTGCGGCACGAGGGGCGAACGGAGGCCCCCGAGAGGGGAGCCCGCGGTGGCGCCACGCGCCCCGCGCACCGGGTGGCACGCCCTGCTGCTTTGTGGTGCATGCTCGCCGCTGTCGCGCTCGCTCTTCTCGTTCGGCCCCTCGGCTTACAGTCAACCCGCACAGTAGGGATGGGCAGCCTTCCCAAGGGCACCCTTGCATCCTTGCCTCCTCGGCCCATCCTTGGCCGCTCTCGTTGGCCGCGCCCCGCTCGAAACTCTGCGAAATGGGCGTCCAAGCCCTTGCGTCCTTATCGCGCATCCTTATTCCACTTTACTGTATTCGTGTTTCGCGTTCCGCCCCCTCCCCCTCTCCGCGGCGGCCCTCTTCTTCCCCCGCCTTCTTGGTGCTGCTCTGCCGTTTCGCTGCTCTGCCGTTTCGCAGCCCGATCTATTAGCCCTCCCCCGCTGAGCGACCGCCAGCACCGCGTCAAGAAGTTTCGCGTCCCGCGCTTCGTGGCTCGCGCGTGGGCCTGTCGAGTCTTCGTTGTCTGTTTGCCCGGGCTCAACTGGGCCCCAAACGAAACTTTGGTGATTTTGGTCGTGCTCAAAGTTGCTTATCTTTGTCGTGCTCAAAGTTGCCTATTATTGTAGTCGATGCCGTTTTTGCTCGTTGTGCCTGCGGTGTGGGACGTTCTTCCCGATGCCTTGGCTCATGGTTGTTGCTCCCGGTGCTGGAAGCGTAGACAGTTTACCCTTCCAGGCCCTGGGACTTTTGGCCCAGGCCGATCCGTAACGCGAGGCCATGATTCTTGCACATCCGCCCCCCTTCCCCGTCTTCATGGGCGAGACGACAGATTAACAGCCGATGGGCTGAGGGATCCCCCTTGGCGTCTCCCAAGGCTGACCTCGACCCCCTGACGGTGATGACTCCAGTGATGATCTGCGCGCGGCACTTGAAATTGGGCGCCGCTCGCAGGTCATGACCGCTGGGGGGGTGGGCGGGGTCGGCCTTTTGGCGGCGCCCAAAGTGGTTTCCTCAGCGCAGCAGTTGTGGTTGCCTCTTCTTCGCTCCCGAGCCCTTATATTCGACAGTAGGAATGGCCACGGAGTCCTCCTCGTCCTTGGCACCAGTGCAGCGTCATTCGGAGGCAAGGTGCTGATTCCGTTTCTGCCTATGTCAACTTCAATCCCGTGCGTTTCAACAGCGGGTGCGATGGCCTTGTCCTGTCCCTCACGCAGGATGTCATGGCCTCGGTTTGAGTGCGTTCGCCTTGCTAATGGCATGCGACTTGCGCATGCTTCCCCCGCTGGTGTGAACTTTTGAGCTGCTGGTGCCGACGCATACTTTGAGTCGAAAATGACGGAGGTGCAGTTCGGCTCATGAGGTGCATGCGACGGAGTAGTTGCAGCTCAATCATGAGACAGGGAGGGCTTGCGCCTCAGGTGTGGGGTGGCTGCGGTGGACGCGGGCGTGCCCGCGCGCGTGCGCGCGCCGAGCGCGAGCCCGAGCGCGAGGCCTGAGGAGGCAGGACCATCTGCAGGAGACGGGCTGATAGTGCCCATCCCGCCGCGGCGATGTTTTTTTCGCACCGGTCATCGTTGCCGAGCTGATTGTTCTATACTCAGTGGCTCATATAAATCTAGGCTCCCTTCCCCCTTGTCCTGCCCCTCCCGCCCCCCCGTTCCCCTCCCCTTCCCCCCCATCTTCCTCCTTCCCCTCGCTCCCCTTGGCTCCGTCTCCCCACTGCTTAAGCAACCATGGGAACATGGACATGGGACCACAAAGAGTTTGTTTCGGATCCCTCGTTGTGCTTCGCCCAGTCAGCACACCGCAGACAGTCGTGGCCAACAGCTGGGTGGACAGATGATATTGAGAAATGCGCGAACAATTAAGCGTGGACCAGTGCCGCTGCATTCATAAGGCCATACTTGGTGATTTGACAATGTGTGAGCTGCTGTTCTCATAACAATGCATGAGCCGTATTTTCTGGGGCACTCGGGCCCAAAATTCGCGTAGTCCCTTCGTGTAGACGCTTGCACGCGGTCTATGTCTCCCCCTTCCCTCCCCTCTCCCCCCTCCTTCCCTCCCTCCTCCGCCTCCCTCCCTGCCTCTTCCTTCCTCCCCCCTCCCTTCTCACCCCCTCCCTCGTCTCGTCCGCCATCACCCTGGGCCCAGGATCGGTGTATGTGCCTTCTTGCGCAAGGCGGGAGGGCGCATACGCCGATCCTGGGCCCAGGGTGATCCTGGCCAGGATCGGTGTTGGTGTATAGTTGGTGCCTTCCTACCTCCTCCTCCTCCTCCTCCTCCTCCTCCTCCTCCTCCTCCTCCTCCTTCCCCCCTCCCCCTCTCTCATCCCTCTCCCTTTGCCCCCTCGTCGACGCCACCGCCGGCGGGCGCTGGAGAGGAGCTCCACCGCCAGAGCAAGGCGGAGTGCCCCAGGCCCTGCGGCCCCGGAGAGCGCGCGGCCCCAGCGCCGGCGGCGCGGGGTGCCCCGCTTCCGCTCGCGGCCGTCGTCGTCGTCGTCGTCGTCGTCGTCGTCGTCGTCGTCGTCGTTCAGAGCCCCGAACTCGGGTCAGGGCTAACTCGGGTTCGTTGTTCGGGATTCCGAACCCGACTTGCCCCGGACCCGAGTTGCCCCGGATAACTCGGGCGTCCAGAGCCCCGAATCATCAGGGGTAACTCGGGTCAGGGCTAACTCGGGTTGGTTTTGTCGGGATTCCGAACCCGAGTTACCCCGGACCCGAGTTACCCCGGATAACTCGGGCGCCCAAGTCGTCGTGGGAGCGATGAAGGGAAGGGAACCCTCCCCGACCCCCAGAACGGAGTTTAGGTAAATGACCTAGGCGTTTACTGGACAGGCCTGCCCTGCTCGATTCCCAGCTTCGGTGCGTTTGCCAAGGGCACCGCTTGTTGGGATGCTTATCTAAGGCTGCCGCCTCTGCCGCCGACACCTATCGAGCGACTGGTTGGACTCGTGGGGGGTGGCAGTGACTCAGGTTAGCGGTCGGTAGATTGGGCGAGGTGGTAACTATTATCCAGGAGCAGCGATGACCCCATCCCCGAAGGGGAAGAATGGGGTTGGACAAGGAGTCGCGATAGACCATTGGCGTCGGAACCATCATCGTTATTTTGGGTCCTGAGGCGCCGCCTGTGAGGCGGTCTGGTCGGTCTCGCCTGAGACCTTCCTGCAATTGTGGGCTTGGAGATGCCGCGGGAGAGATAGTTCAGCCTAGTTCGCTTCGACATCCTCGCCGCTGTCCTGAGGCTTTCCAGCCCTTTGGCTTGAGACATCTTCGCAGTTGTGGGCTTCGAGGCACGCGAGAGGTCTATCCAGCTTCTCCTCCCACACTCTCGCAACTCAGGGCCCATGGATGCCCTGACCTGAGCTGGTCCAGTTAGGTTCGCTTCACACTTCGTCACAACTCTGGGCTCGGATCTGACCTGGCCTGAGCTCGTCCAGCAATCTTCGCCCGATGCATCCTCGTTATCCTGGGGTAGTCGATGCTCTTGCCTCACTGTATCCGATCTCGTTCCTCGCTGTTCTGGGTTTGCAGCTGCCGTGGACTGTTCGTTTCGCTTGAGATCTCCTTGCAACTCTGGGTTCATGTACTGAGGTCCTCACCTCACGTGGTCCCGGTCCTTCTCGCCTGGGGGATCGTCGGGGTTGTGTTTCGGGGATGCCCAGACCTGAGGTGATTGAATCAATTTCGCCCGAGATCTTCCTTTTCTGGGCTCAGATATGTCCTGTCAATACTGTCGCCCATGACCCATTTGACAATTTGTGTCGCTTGTCAGATGAACACTCGGGGGGAGTGCAACCCTCCCTGTTGCCAGTGGCAGATCTGTCAGTCGGGGCCACCTGTCGAACGGGCGAGGGTGGCTGGGCACTACATGAGCCGAGTTGCCCGCCCTCTGCTGAAGAAATTTTGGGAGGAAGTGGTTGCATACGCTAGTCACCTAGACGGGTGGGCGGATTGTCCTTGCCTTAGATGCCGTGTGGGGCATCGTCGGAGAGGAGGCCTGACGTTGCCCCATCAGCCAGACTACTGCTGCTGCACCTCGCCTTGCCTTTGCGCCCCAAACATAAGATCACATCGCCTTCCAGGTCGGCGGGTTCGGAAGTCATGAAGCGTCGCGTCAAATTCGCGGGAGGGGTCAGTGATATGCCAGCACCAAGTTTGGTCAGGCATTCCATGAGCATTTGCCAGTGGCCCTTGAGAGGCCTGGCCAAGTTAGGAGCTATGATTCCTGGCCGATCTGACTCTTGGATGCCAGTTTTGGTCCGATCCGCCGTGCGCCATTGAGGTGTGTAAGAATTCACTATGACGACTCGATGGGTGAACCTTTCGCCCTCAACGAAAGCCAACGCAGGTAAAACGAGGATGGTGCCGCCGCGGGAAGCTCGGCGGAATCCAGCGGTGGTGCACTGGGAGACTTCATGAGATGTCAACGCTGGTTTCCGAAGAGTTTTCGGAGGTTGCCAAGTGTCGTCCGACCGTTTTAAACCTGTCGTTTCCGTGATTCGGTCTGTGGACAAGCTCTGTGCGGAGCTCGGTCGTCCGACTCATGCACGGCGAGGCTCGCTCCGCGTTCTCAGACGTCCCAAAAGTTCCCAGGACCGTCTCAGGCGCCCCCAAAGGGTCAACGGAGCCCCCGAGGGCCCAAAGACGGCCCTCGAAGCGGCCCTGAGACGTCCTAAGCGTCCCTCAGACGGACTAAGATAGCCCACATAACCCCCGACAAACTCCAGGACCGCCACCAATTGCTAGCAGCGGCGCTCAACACGCCCCAGGCGGCGCCCACGCGGCCCACATCTGCTTCCTAGACGTCCGACGATGCTTCGAAGAGCACTGAGGGCCTGCGTGGTCAAGGAAGGTTTTGAGAGAGCTCCAACACCAGAGCTGGGAAAGTCACGCTAGAGGAGGATGAGGAGGAGGAGGAGGAGGCGGATGAGGAGGAGGAGGAGGAGGAGGAGGAGGAAAAGGAAGATGAGGAGGAGGAAGAGGAGGAGGAGGAGAACAAGAGGAGGGAGGAGGAGGAGGAGGAGGAGAACAAGGGAGGAGGAGGCGGAGGAGGAGGAGGAGGAGGAGGAGGAGGAAAAGGGGCAGGAGGAGGAGGAGGAGGAGGAGGAGGAGGAGGAGGAGCAGGAGGATGAGGAGGGGGAGGGATAGCGAAGGAGGGGGGGGGAAGAGGAGGAGGGTCTGGAGGATGACGAGGAGGGATCAGAGGAATGAGATGATACGCGGCGTTCGTCTCGCCGCTCGCCGTCCGGGTCGCCGTCCGGGTCGGCGGAAGGCCTTTCGGCCGGTGCCGCCGTCCCGGACGGCGACCCCGGCGACGTCGGCGGCGGCGACGGCGCTGAGGTGGGGCATAGTCCTCAGCGATGCTTCGTGGGGTCTCTTCGGGGCGCGCTCGTAGGCCTCTTGGGGGCAGTCTTGGGGCCTCTTGGGAGCATCTTGGGGGCCTCTTGGAGCCTCTTAGGGGTCCCTTCGGGCTTCCCAGGGGCCTCCTGGGGGCCTCTTGGGGCCTTGTGGGGGCCTCTTCTTGGGGGCCACTTGGGGCCTCCTTGGAGCTTCTCGGGGCCGAGGGCTGGAACTGTTCGTTCGGGCTCCTGTCTGGGCACCCTCTTGGAGCCGTTTTGGTGGCTTCGAAGGCCGTCTGGGAGGCCTCTAGGGTCGTCTTGGGGCCTTCTTGGGTGTCCTCTTGTGCCGATCTTGGTGGCATCTTGGGCCGTCTTGGGGCGCCAGGAAGCCGAAAAGGCGAGAACGCTAGACTCTTTTCACAATCCCAAAGAAAGTAATTTGATGTTGCCTGTTGGGGCTCTCTTGGTGTGCTCTTGAAGGACCCTTCGAACGTCTTGGAAGCCGCTTGGGCTGTCAGGAGGCCATCTTTGGCATCTTGGACTGATTGTTCGGCGATTCGGGGCCCTCTTGGACCGTCTTGATTCGCTAACCCCCCCTTTGCGTAGCCTTCTATTTCGTCCGACCCGGGATGGGTATAGGAACTGGATCCAAGCTGAACGTTTACCGTTTGAGGCCATCCGTTGTTGATCTTTAGGGCACTATCTCTCGGGGCCCATCTCTGAACCGCCGAGGGAACGGGGGCCCCAGGTTCTGCGGTCCTGGGGCTCCGTTTCGAAAGGCGACTGGGGACGAGAAGCTTGTCCTGATGAAAGTTCGTGGGCTCAGTATCGTTTGACCGACGCATATCCCTATATCCCCATCCGTATCCCGATCCAGGCCCCACCATCCCACCACCCTATAGTTGGGAATATCCCCACCGAGATCCGAAGGGAAACCCGAAGGAAACGGCCCATATCCCGGGTACATTGGCCAGTGGGGCCCAGGCCACGCCGTTGGGATATGGGGTCGGATAAACGGGGCCCAGGAGGGACGAGGGGTCCCGAGGGGAAGGGCCCCGCGTCGTCCCGGGATCCCATCGAAGGGCAGCTCAGTCGAGGGCGGCAAAGAGGGGGGTGATGATTGGGGGGGGATCTCATGGCGGGGGCCATTATATCTCCCCAGATTTCATGGCGCCTCTTCTTGTTTCAATGCGCCCCGGGTCTCCCCTGGGCCGCGCACGTGCCGCGGCCATGAGTTCTGCCCCCCCACTCTTGGGCGCCCCCCTCTTGGCCGCCCCCGATCAGGAGGAACAGCCAGCCCCCAGGGGAAGGCCCTGGGCCGAGTTATTACAGTCGGAATCGATCAGGGGGATCGGCCGCCTTCCCAAGGGCACGCGTGCAGTCGTGCCTCTTCGGTCCATCCTTGACCATCAATGGCCAGCCCTGCTCGAAAAGCTTGGACGTGGGCGTCCCAGGGGCCTACATCCTGATCGCGCATCCTCACTACCATTGTGGAAGTCGATCAGTGGAGAGGAAGCAAGCTGCCAGACACTTTCCAGAGGTCTAGAAGATGTTTCAAGTCTGTTCTGAAGTTGTTGAAACATGCTTGAACCGCTTTCAGCACATGTTTTACACATGTTAAGCACCGATTTCATTCAGTGATAGGGCTGTTTTACACATGCTTTAGCACATGTTAGGGATGTTCGAAACGCTCTTAGCACATGTTTTACATACGTTAAGCACAGATTTCATTCAGTGACAGGGTTGCTCGAGTGTCCATGGTCGTGGCATCCACAAAACCGGCATGCGGAGGCCCGCGCGAGCTCTGGGGTCGGCGCTGGGCCTCCCCGGGGGCACCTTCAAGCGCCGCCCCGTGGCGCGCTCCGCGCGCCCCGGGAGGGGGGTGGTCCAGCGCAGACTGTCGCAGGCCTGGAGTCTAGGCCTCCGGGAGGGCACCAGCAGTGCACCCACATTGGTCCTCCTCTCCCTCCTCCACCTTCTCCTCCTCCTCCTCCTCCTCCTCCTCCTCCTCCTCCTCCGCCTCCTCCTCGCCGCCGCGCGCACACGCTTCCCCCTCTCCCCCCGCGCGCGCGCGCTCCCGCTTGCGCGCGACAGCGCGCGGAGTGGGGCGTCAAACACTCCAGGAGAGTCTAGTTTCCTGGATGGGGTCGGAGTAGATGGGGTCGGAGGATCGCGCCGCATCGCCGATGCATCGGCGATGCGGCTCGATGTGGAGCCCGATTTGCCTCACATCGACGTCGCCGATGCATCGCCGACATCGACGATGCGTCGCCGGTGCATCGCCGATGCATCACCGATGCATCGCGGTTGTATTGCCGATGCGGCGCGATCCTCCGACTCCATCTACTCCGAACCCATCTGGGAGGCCTCTATAGAGGTTGACACCAACACCAAGATCGGCGGTGTGCCTCCAACGAGGGATGACGATCCCGATCTCTGTGATGGTGGTAATATTCTGGCTTCCAAGGGAACCGAAACGTTACCACCAACACCGACATCCCCATGTGGAGGCAACCCCCTGTGCTGGCGTTGGTGCCAATTTTCAGGCCTCCAATACTAAGGAATCCGCGCGGAACTTGGAAGTTCCGAGGAAAGGGGCCGCCACGAAGCCACTCGGGATGACAAAGCTTGTGGCGGGGAAAGCCTCGGGGTCCACGACCCGCTTCCTCTGGGGCTTGGCTTCCCTCCTTCCAGAGTCCTTTGTCGGGTTGGCGATCCGCTGCACACGTCAGGATGGCGTGTCGCCGGAGTGGCTCGTGGGTGCGCCGAGGGGGGGGCAAATCCGAGCATGCGGGTCGCTACGACGTTCTCATCTCTCATCGCATACAACGATCGGCGATCCTTGCACCAGATGTCGCTCCTGCCGAGGCGAGTCGCCGTTCGTGTCGGTACACCTCTCGCACGGATCGTGCCCCATGGGGAGCTCCACCCACGGCCCAGTAAAGGAGTTAAAGAGAGGTTTGCTAAAAGTTTGTCCACCGCCGAATTTCGCGTGCCGACCCCCACCTCGGCACCAGTCTCGCAAGGATCGTGCGCACGGGCTGCGGTGGAGGAGCCCCCCCGGTCCGTGCTGGCAGCGGTGGGAGGCGGAACACTGGCAGCATGTGCTGAGGAGTGCCGCGGCGCTGCCCACCCATCCCCTGTAGCGGGACAGGCTTATCCGAGGCGGTGGCTCTCTCTCCCTGTCCGTGCTGGCCCGAACCTCGGCCCTCCCTCTGAGGAGGGGCCCCTCCACTGCGCCAAACATAGCTGCACAGGCTTGGGAACTCCCTCCATCCGATACTTCGAAGTTCGTAGCCTCCCGCGCAAGATGGCTGCTTGATGGTCTTGGGGCCCGAGAGCGGTCCCTGGGTCAGAATGTTTAGAACATCCTTTGGGTTTGGCTCAAGGGCTTCCCAATTGGCTCAAGCTTGGCTCAAGCAACTTCGCTTAAGCCATTGGGCATGATGAGATCGCTTTCAGAACAAACTTCAAAAAGCGTGTGGAGCGGATTGGCTTTGCTTGTTTGTGTGTGTGTTGCTTGAGTTCTCCATATCGCGCGTTCTCTCTCGCTCTGTCTACCCGTCGCCCCTGCATCGCCCCGAAAGCACCGATAAACATGATGGGACCAGTCGTCGCACCGAGATCAACTCGCTACAGCAACACTCTCGATTGATTCACCACGTAGGACCTGCCAAAACTGGAGCCACAGCGTTTCAAGTTCGTTTCTATGACCACAAGGATCGTAACCACACTAGATTCGTGGCTAGTTGCATTTTGGAAGCCGCTCTCAGATACTTGACGAGCGTATGCGGACGAGGGTGTATTAAAGAACTGTGGATGAACGATGATCCGTCCATTCTCAGAAGCAGTGAGTCAGGCGTGTTTGATGAGTCGCAAATCCCAAATCATGGAAATCCTGCCTTGATTGATGTGGCACTCCTCCATCGTACGTTGAGGGATATCAAGGAACATTTGATAGTACCAGGGTCGTTGACCATCACGAGTTCCCTTGTGCACAGAAATCCTCACAGGTATACTCTTGCAATTGACCCAGCAATCAAATGCTGACATGGAAGGAACTTATGTAGTGAGGGATCGGCTTTCCCGGTCTCTTTCGATGTGGAGACATATTTAAAGGTTGCCGCCTCTGCAGCCGGCCCCAATTGAGCGACGTATGTTTGACTCGTTGGTTGTCGGGGTACCTTTCCGAGCGCGGCAGGAAGGGTTCAGGTTAGACATCCAGGCCTGAGCCTCGCCCCTTGGACTCATGATTCGCTGTCGCACCTCGGACTCCTCTCGATGGAATGGCCTTCGGTCCATTCCGCCACTATGCCTGGGTTGTGGGTCTGTAGCCTAGCGAATGTCCATTGGGAGTTTGTGGGGGATCTTTTAGAGTGCCTCGTGGATGCAGTTTAGAGGCCTCTCGGGGGCAGCTTTGGAGCTCCTTGGGGTCGCTGTTGGGTCCCTTGGGGGTCTCTTGGGGCCTCTTCGGGCCTCTCGGGTGCCTCCTGGGGCCTCCTGGGGGCCTCGCGGGGCGGAGCGCTCGGATTTTCGGTTCGTGTTCCCTCTCTTGGGCAACTTGTGGGGCTTCGGGAGCTCGAGGGGAGTCTTGGGGCCCTCTTGGAGGCCTCTCAGGCAGTCCTGGGGTAGTATTTTGGACCTCAGGCCGTCTGGGAGCGTCGGGAAGAAAACAGGCGAGAGCGCCAACATGTTTCAAACACCGAAGGCACATCAATTATTTTTCCCTGTCAGGGTTCTCTTCTGGAGGCATCTTTGAGGCCTCCTGGGGCATCTTGCAGGCTTTTTGAGCCATCATGACGCCATGTAGGGCGTCTTAGGGCGATCTTTGAGCGTCTCGGGGCGTCCTCGGGCCGTCGGGGGTCTCTTCAGGGCTGTTGGCCCGTCTTCGGGTCCCCATCGCTCCGAAACTGTCGCGCGAGAAACCGCGAGAAGCCCCAGGATAAGATTTCGCGATGTGGCGTTTGGGTCTCTGAACGACTCCTCTGGAATGAGGATTGAGGTTGAGAGGATGATGGCAAGGACCTCAGGGCACGCCGACTCCGTACCCAGAGGCACGGTGGCGGATTTACATAACCAGGGTAATCCGATGATCATGGTTCTGACGGATCGCATCGCATTTCCGCGCCCCAATGGCGGAGCCGTCTGGGAGCATTTCAATTTGTTTTCGGGTGGAACCGTGGGGGGTGGCAGCGACTCGGGTTAGCGGTCAGTGGATTGGGCGAGGTGGCAAATATTATCCAGGATCAGCGATGACCCCATCCCCGAAGGGGACAAATGGGGTCGGACAACGAATCACAACTGACCATCTCCTGCCCACGAGGCAGGGGGGGGGCTTTCAGCTAGGAGGCCCCATGCGAGAACTTGTCCGGGTTGGTTTACGCGAAGCCATCATCGTCATTTTGGGCCTTGAAATGCCGTTTGTGAGGCGGTCTGGTCGGTCTTGCCTGAGACACCCCTGCAATGGTGGTGCTCCTGATGCCGCGCGAGAGATAGTCCAGCCCATTTCGCTTAGTCATCATCGCCGCTGTCCTGAGGCGGTCCAGCCCCTGTGCTTGAAGCATCCTCGCAGTTCTGGGCTTCGAGGCACGCGAGAGGTTCATCCAGCTTTCCCCCACGCACTCTCGCAACTCAGGACCAATGGATGCCCTGACCTCAGCTGGTCCAGCCAGTTTCGCTTCACACTTCTGGGCTCGGACATGATGTGGCGTGAGGTCGTCCGGCCATCTTCGACTGATGCGTCCTCGTTATTATGGGTTACTCGATGCCATTGCCTCACGGTTCCCGATTCCGTTTCCTCGCTGTTCTGGGTTCGCAGTTGCTGTGGTCAGTTCGTTTCGCTTGAGATCTCCTTGCAACTCCGGGTTCATGTACTTTTGTCCTCACCTGCCGTGGTCCCGGTCTTTTTTTGCATGGGACATCGTCGGGATTGGGTCTTCGGGAATGCCCACGCCCGAGGTGGTTCAACCAATTTTGCCCGAGATCCCCCCTTTCTGGGCTCAGAAATGTCTTGTCCATGCTCCATGCTGTCGACAAAGACCCATGCGACAGTTTCTGCCAATTGTCAGATGAACTCTCGGGGACTCCGGACCCCTCTTTGTTCCCAGTGGCACATATGTCGCTCGGGACCATTTGTAATTCGGC
>CAUYUJ010020462.1:97500-105000 GCA_963575745.1 Prorocentrum cordatum
TTTATGTGTAGCTCAAGTGCCGCTGGATGTATCAGGATGAGTTTGTCACCGGAAGAGTTAGGCACCGGGTGACTCAGGACCTGGGTCAATTTTGTTGTGCACCAGATGATTTGGTTTCCCGAGACACTTTTGGATTGTTTTTTGGTATCCTGGGGTAGATGGGGGGGTCCGAATTTTCTTGACTACAAAACGGTTAGTAGTTTAGCGTATCTTGAGTTACTTTCGTTATGTTTTCTGGAGGCTTTCTTTGGGGCATCCTTCGGCAGAAAGTGGGTGTTACTTCGATTGAATTCGAATCGGCTAGTCTGATGCGATTAGCTGAGGATGCGTCCAAGAAGACTTGGAACATCTAGTGGTCCGCGCTTGTGGAACCCGTGCGGAACAGTAAAAATTCCTGGGAGCCGTGGAGCGCCTCATTAGCATGATTTCTTGCTTCTCTGTGTGTTGCCCACGTGATATGCTTGGCACCTGTATGCGTCCATCACTGTTTGTTGGGAAGCAATCGCCCGCGAGCGCGGGGCACGGGGGCCAGCCAGGAGTCCGGGTGGCCCAGGGGTTTGAGGATTTGCAATGCAACATCGAGGTTCCGTTTTTTATCTTTCCCCATCGGTTCAGCATGTTTTGGAAGGTTTTGGAGCCCCTGGGTGAGCGGGTCTGAGCCAGCCGCGCTACCCGCCTTTCCCTGGGCTGGGTGTTCGGCTATGAAATCCTTGGTGGCGTAATCATATAGGTTTTGCACAGAAGGCCGCCAGCCACCGCCGAGGAAGGCCGAACCCCGCCGGAGACTGCCCGAGACCGCCGTCAACCGCCGAAGGCCGCCGAAAACCCGCCGAAGACCGACGAAGACGGTCGAGCGTCGATGGGCAACAAAAGGTCATGGTCGAACGCGTTGGGCTTGGGGGCCACCCTTGGGACCGAGCACCAGTTTGTGGGCTGCCCGTGAGACTTTTGGCCAGCCGAGGTGAGGCTGCGGGCCAGCCGGTCCGACAGCGTTGGCTGTGCAGGCGGCGGGGCAGCCCATAGGCAGTTGCAGAGGCTGGGAGAGCTGACGCTGGCGTGCGGGCTTTTTTTCGGCTGCGGGCCTGGCATTATCATGGTGAACAAGCACATCATGACGAAGCTGCACTTCTCGAATGGGGGATCAACTGCAGGCTTTTTTTGAACCCCACATTTGATTTTCTCACCGGAACTACGAGCAAATACGTTTCATGCCCCGTAGATCCGCGAACCTTCCCCGCGTTTCTTGTGTATCCGCCGGGAGAATCAATTTTGGTGTAAATCGATTCTGTAGTTGATACCCTATTCGAACTTCCGCTTTCCAATATTCATTTGCAATCTCGGCAACCTGTGCCTCGCTCTGGCCTCGCAGACCGCCGCGCGTGCCGGCTGCTGGCCCAGCAGGCCGATGAGCACGACTCGTGGGGCGATCCTGAAGGTCGCGGTGCCTCTGAGCATCGCCTCCAATGCGAGCATGTTCTTGGGGACTTCCGCGTACATGTACATTCCGGTGCCTCTGGTGCAGATTCTCAAGTCTGTCACGCTGGTGGAGGTGATGGTGATCGGCTGGCTGATGGGAACGGAGGAGCCCAGCGCGCTCTTGGCGACAGCCGTGTGTACCATTGTCGTTGGCATCTCCTGCTCGGTGGGCTACGGTGGGACAGCAGGTGGTAGCCAAGGCCTTGGGACATTTGCCTACGGCGTATTCATTATGCTGCTGGCCAGTTCGTCAGAGGCCATCAAATCGGTTCTCTCGCAGGTTTCTATCGAGAGGCTGGCCTTCTTCGATTCTATCTACTGGTGCAGCCCCGTCATGACGGCCATTGGCTTCGCGCTGTCGGCGGCGCTTGAGCTGCCGACCATGCTAGGATCCACGGAGTGGACTCCCAGACTGTTGCTGGCGCTGGCCTCCTCCTTCGTCCTCGGAGGCATTGTCTCTTTCGCTGGCTTCTGGCTCACTAAGCTGGTCGGTGGGCTGGCCATGAAGGTGTTGGTGAACGCGCGGAATGTAGGATTCGTGCTGTTCTCTGTGGTCGCCTTCGGCGAGGAGTGCACTGCCGCCCAGTACGTTGGCTATCCCGTTGCGCTGCCGCGCGTATCTGCCACCGTTGCGTAATTTGCTTCCGACGCGTCCCGCTGTTAGCCGACCGCTTGCTTGAGCCAGCTCGCAGATCAACGAAACATGTATCCACCACCGCGCATGGAGGGGGGGGCGTTGGGGGAGGGGGCGGGGGAGGGGGGTTGGGGCGGCTGGGCGAGGGGGGCTGGGGCAGGGGCGACTTGTGTGTGTGGGGGGGATATTTGCGAGGAGCTGTCAGTAATTTTGAGTCTGGCTTCGGTTTGCATGGGGAACGCCAAGAACCTGGGGACCTGCGGCCAAGCGTGTACACATGTTGGGCTCGGTGTGTCGGGGGGCCTTACTCTTTGCTTCGGAAGAGGTCAACTCATGAAAGTGGCAAGGGGCCATTCGCACGTCTTTTGCTGCTCAGCGCCGTGGCGGACTCCATCGCGCTTGTCGGGATCTCACTCTTCGAGCGCGCGAAGAGGGCTAAGGTCGTGACTAATCCGAACCCGCCTGGTTACGATCGGGATCATCATTTGCAGAAGCGTCTGTGCGAGCGCGTCAGCGCAATCGTGCTGCCTCGACACGGAGTGTACCCCCCTAACGCAAATGGATGTTTTTTCCACCAATTCTATCATCCGGGGATGTGCGCGGTGCTCGTGATTCGTTGATGCACCCTGGCACGTGCAGCCATGAACATTGAATGGTTCGTCGTTGCTGCTCTGTTCTGTTTTTGTTTTTGTTGTTGTTGTTGATGTTGATGTTGATGTTGATGATGTTGTTGTTGTTGTGGTTGTTGTTGTTGTTGTTGTTGTTGTTGTTGTTGTTGTTGTTGGTGTTGTTGTTGTTGTGGTTGTTGTTGTTGTTGTTGCTGTT
This sequence comes from Prorocentrum cordatum, assembly GCA_963575745.1. Classification (NCBI taxonomy): domain Eukaryota; class Dinophyceae; order Prorocentrales; family Prorocentraceae; genus Prorocentrum; species Prorocentrum cordatum. The sequence goes on from CAUYUJ010020462.1 coordinate 100,436, forward strand.
GAATTCTCATTTCAGAAGAATGATTATTGTTCATCCCCCCCCACCGGTGCAGATTGTTCTTTCTCGATCAAAGTGTGTCCCTCGACGCTCGCACCCTTTTTTTTGACAGGGAAAGTCTTCCTGCTCAAACTGGGCCCCTGGCCCCCGGGTTACAACAACAACGGCTCCCGCTTGAGACTTCCTTACAATTTAGCCAGGACCCCCGCTCCTGCCCGAGACTTCCTCGCATTTTATTCAGGAATCGCGCTCTCGCTTGGGACTTCCTTACAATTTATTCAGGAATCGCTCTCCTGGCGCTCTGGAGTCGCGCTCTCGCTGGAGACTTCCTTGCAACTTACTGAAGAATGGCCTTGCGTTGGAATTTCCTGCAATTTGCCCAAGCGCAACGCTTCCGACACCCAGGCACCCAGGAGTCGCGCCCGTTGTGGCCCCATGTGCATGCCCTGCGTGGCCCCGCTGTCGCCATTTGTGTCCCCCTTACTGTCCTACGTGGCCCAGTTGCTACCTTCAGTGGCCCCATAGTTGCCTTCTGTGGCCCCACATTATCTGCACTTCGTGGCCCCCGCTCGTTCGCGCTCTTCGTGGCCCCATACGCAGTCCTTTTGTGTCCCCGCTGTCGCCTTTCGTGGCCTACTTCGTGCCCTTTGTGGCGCTGCTGTCGTTCTCTCTCGCTCTCGCTTTCGCTTGTCGTCGCCGTCGTCGTCGTCGTCGTCGTCGTTGCCGTCGTCTTCGACGTCGTCGTGGTGGTCCTCGTCGTCGTCGTCGTCGTCGTCGTGGTCGGTCCCCTGTCCGTCCCTCTTGGGGTCGGGTCGACGGTCCGCGGCCGCCCCGCCCGATCAGCGCTGCCGCTGGCCAGGCCGACGGTCCGCGGCCGCCCCGCCGCTTGCCAGGGCCCGGCCTGCAGAGAAGAACCCCCCCCAAAAGGGGTTCGATCCAAGACGAAGAGGGCGGGTATCGAGGGTTTGGGAAATATTCGTTATTGGACACTCGAGCATATAAGGGTGAACAATCTTAAAACTATTGTTGTTGTTGTTGTTGTTGTTGAACATTATTATTTCTAATGAATAATTATTGTTGGGACCCCTGGTGCATGGCCCCCTCGCCGCGCCTAGGCCGCAGCCTCATTTTCATAATTTTCGTGAGGAAGTCTCAGGCAAAACGATGTGATCCAGATCCGGTTGTTTTGTTGACGCCCGCTTTCCCTGTCAAAAAACAATATAAAATGACATGTCTTGTTCTAACATAACCAAACTTCAAGAATCCTTTGCAAAAAATGACACGAAGTGCACACTCGCGCGCGCAAGATGAAATCCTTCCAAAACCTTAGTTTTCGTAGCGATTTTAACATAAAAACATGAAAAACCCAATGGTTTTTCAAAAAAAAAGTTTCAAACATTCATCCCGCGCGCTCTTGCGGATTTCTTAGGAAACCCAATACTTTTTCAACATTTCTGTCAAACGGGCTCTTGCGAGCAACTTTTTCACGTGCTTCGAACTTCTGCAACAACGGTTGCGCACCTGCCAGGGCCATCATCCCTGTCAAATAATACCATGCGGGACACATTCGTTTTTTCTTCGCGCGCGCACGCCGTCGTCGTCGGCCGCGGGGCCCTGAATAGTAGCCACGGTCGTCCGCATGCCACGAAGTGAAGTGTCCGAACGTCATAGGGCGGGAAGCTGGGTGTGGGTGGTGGCGAAGAGTCGTTTGGAAATTTGGTAGAGCTTGAACCGGCCCCCCCACAAAGTGGGGGTATTGCCCGCCTCCTATGAAAACCCTGGCACTGGTGAGAACGGGGTGTCCCCACGTGCTAGTAATTGTTGTTGTTGTTGTTGTTGTTGTTGTTGTTGTTGTTGTTGTTTTTGCTTGTGCATGTCTATCATAGCTTCGTCGAAACTTTTGCGGTACACTGTCCACTTTGGTTTCGAAATCGGTTCGATGGAATTCCTTGTTCTTCCCCTTGAGATCTTCATGCGTCTGGGCGCAGCCAAGAGCACAAAAGGGGCTTCCCTTACCGAAGGCTCCTCTTGGCAAAGCTTTTGATTGTATTCGTCAGTGTAGATCCCCCCTGAGGTCCGACGTGGCGGAACAGTTGAAACATCACAAGTGATGACGACCATGGCGGCCCTGGAGCCCACCTTTCTGCGGCATGTTTCAAGCCTGTTCGATATGTTAGAGAGAACGTTATCCACCGCCGCTTTACTATGGAAGATTCCCCCCCTCTCTTCCTCCGGAACCCAGGGTCCCCCCCCCCTTCGAACATCACCCCCTTGCTCGAAGCCCCACCCCCCCTCCCTGTCCTCGGCAACCCCGTCCCCCCCCCTAAACCCTCCAACCCCCTCCAGAAAACGCAGGGGGGTGCACTACCGGTTCGAACCCCCCCCCACTCACCGCCGGCAAACGACTCCCGGGTCCCCACCACCGTCCTCACCACCGCCCTCGCCGCTGTCCCCAGCATCACCGTCCCCACCACCCCTGTCCCATTGTCCCCACTTTTCCCACTGTCTCCACCAGTGCCCCCACCACTCGCACTGTCCCCCCTGTCCTCAGCACTGTTCCCACCACGGTCCCATTCTCCCCACTGTCCCCACCAGGGCCCCCACCAGTGTCTCACTGTCCCCATTGTCCCCACCACTGTCCCCACCACGGTTCAACTTTCCCCTTTGTCCCCACCAGTGTCTCACTGTCCCCACTGTCCCCATTCTCCCCCCACCACTGTCCCACTGCCCCCACCGTCCCCGCCACTGTCCCACTGTGCTGTCCCACTGATCTGTCCCACCGTCCCCACCACTGTCCCACTGTGCTGTCCCACTTTTCCCACTGTCCCCACTAGTGTCTGACTGTCCCCACTGTCCCCACCAGTGTCCCCACTGTACCACTGTCCCATTGTCCCACCACCGCCCTCACCACTGTCCGCCCCCACCACCGTCCCCACCATTGTCCTACTGTCCCAACTGTCCCCACCACTTGTCCCACTGTCCCCACCACTGTCCCCACCACCACCGTCCCCACCACTGTCCCACTGTCCCCACCACAGTCCCACTGTCACCACTGTTCCCACTATTGTCCCCACTGTCCCCACCAGTGCCCCCACCAGTGTCTCACTGTCCCCATTGTCCCCACCACTGTCCCCACCACGGTCCCACTTTCCCCTTTGTCCCCACTGTCCCTACGACTGCCCCACTGTTCCCACTGTCCCCACCACTGTCCCACTGCCCCCACCGTCCCCACCACTGTCCCACTGTGCTGCCCCACTATCTCCACTGTCACCACTGTCCCACTGTCCCCACTGTCTTCGTTACTGTACCCACTGTACCACTGTCCCATTGTCCCACCACCGTCCTCACCACCACTCTTACCACTGTCCCTACCACAAACTGTCCCCACCACTGTCCCACTGTCCCCACTGTTCCCACCATTGTCCCACTGTCCCCTCACCACTGTCCCCACCACCACCGTCCCCACCACTGTCCACACCACTGTCCCGCTGTCCCCACACCACTGTCCCCACCACCAAGGGGGGAGGGGTTCGAACCTGTAGTGACCTCCCCCCCCCTTTTCATGATGGACTGAGGGGGGGGGAGGGGGGGTTTCGAACCGGTAGTGACCCCCAGCAGCGGTAGAACACGCTCTTTCATATGTAATGGTCCCAGGTCCCAGAACAGGTCGAACATGCATGGTGTGATAAAATTGCAGCGCCGTGATCTCAGTAACGCTCACACCAGAGTGCGCGCCACATGCAGCTGAAGATTGACTCATTTGTTTTGAGGCGCCGTTTTTGGGTGGACGCCTTCTGCGAACACACGCTTCTGCAATGCGTCTGCGGTCGGACAAGACTCCGTGACGGCGGGCGGGCTTGCGCGGCCTTCGTGCCGTTCCTCGGTGGCAGTGCCGACGGAACACAGAAAAAGGCCATGGCTCACCATGGAACTCGTTGGTACTTCCCTCGGAGACGAGGGTGTGGATGAGCTGGTGCTGGCGGAGGAAGGGGAGTCGGAGGTGGAGGACGAGAAAGAAAAGGGAGGAGGAGGAGGAGGAGGACGAGGACGCAGAGGATGGTTTTCCAGGAGGACGGGAAGGACGAGACGGGACGGCCTCGGAGGAGGTGCAGAGAGGAGGAAGAAGAGGGTGGAGCAGGAGCAGGAGCAACAGGATCAGGAGCCTAGCTGGCAACCCGAGCAAGTCCAAGCGAGGAGGAGGGGGAGCAGGAGGAGTCGGGGGAGCGCGCACCGGTTCGAACACGGTCTGTGCCGGCCCGCGGTGTGCAGGCTCCCGCCGGGCAAGTCTCGAGAGGCGGGAGTTGCCGCCTCTGAGACGCAGGGGTGGGGAGCCTACCCTGCCCCCTGGCGCGGTCTTTGGGGGACCCGGCTGAAACGCAAAAGCGGGACGCGGTGACGTGGGCGAGGCTCACCCCTTCTGTTGCACACCCGCGAACAGGGACGCCAGATGTACACACGCCTGCGCCTGCGTGATGCGGCGCCCTGGACAATGACGGCGCCACCTCGGGGCATCCCCCGCGGCGGCCCATGAAGAGGGCAGCGGAACAGGTGCCAGCTGTTCACGGAGC
>CAUYUJ010020462.1:110000-132500 GCA_963575745.1 Prorocentrum cordatum
GTGGACGCCCATGTCGCCCATGTCGCCCACGTCGCCCATGTCGCCCACGTCGCCCATGTCGCCCACGTCGCCCATGTCGCCCATGTCGCCCATGGCGCGAGCGCGCGCAGCGTTTGCGCGGCGCCAGCCTTGAACGGGCAGTTTTTGCGGCGGCGACTGCGTGGCCAGGGCGTCCCGCTGCAGGGGTCGTTCGGCCGTCCGCGCCGCAGCCGCTGAGCTGGTGCTCGGGCTGTTGCCCACGTGGGTGGCGAGCCCGTTGGCTTGGGCCGCGAAGCTCGGCGCCTCGCTTGGCTGGGCGAGCGGGCTGCCGTCGGGCGCCTTGCCGTGGCCGCCTCCCATCGCCATGGGGTGTCAGCCCCGCCTCGCTGACTCCGAAACGCGGGGGGCCGTGGGTTGGCGACCCTTGTTGGGTGTGCGGCGCTCGTGGCTCGTGCTGTGGTGTTTCGACCGGAGCTGCACTTAAGCTGGCGTCGCTTTGGCCCAATGGCGTTTCACCGTTTCGGTGGCTTTTTCAGGGCTGAGTCGGTCCATCTGTGCCGATCGCTGCCGATCGCTGCTGGTTTGGCCCTCGCGCTGGCTGGTGCCGTTTTGTGCGGCATGTCCTGGGGGTCGCCCTTTGGGCCGCGCCCTTGTTGGCTGCGCTCGGCGCCATTGGGCTGGGCGAGTGTGCCCTCTTCGGTGATCGCGACGGCGAGTCTCAGGGGGTGCTCCCCCTTGTGACTCGTATCGTCTCGGCTCTGGCGGCCTTCGCCTGTCGAGCTGGCTCGTGATTTCTTTTGCTTTTCGAGGCAGGAGGACCACTTGAGCAGTGAGTTGCTGTGCTTCCCCGCCTTCCTTCGAGTGAGCCGTGCTCGTCGCAGTGCTAGCCTCGCCTGGTGGCGGGTGGCTTGGTTGCTTGGGCGTGGACAGTGCTGGCTCTTCGGCCGTTTCATTCTCGTCTGGTGACGGGTGAGCTGGGCGCGACGGCGCAATAATGGCTTTGGCCTTGTTCATGAGCTTTGTCTTGGTTCTTTGCGTTTCCTGCCTGCTGGCTAAGGTTTTCCAGGGCCAGGATGCCGGGGCAGCGGCGCTGCGCCACGCGGGCATGTCTTGTTTGGCAGACCGGGGTGGCCCTGCAAGTGGGTGTCGGGCTTCGTTGTCCACCGGCCGTGTAGCCGTGCACTGCCCGGGTTGTTGTTGGTTCTTGTCAGGACGTCGCGAGAAATTGGAGGTGCAAAGTTCGGCGCGCCATGCGAGTTGGAGAACAGTCCGTTTGGATGCGTCTTTGTGACTTCGTTTGGCTATGAGCTCCGTGGCGTGTCGCGCCTGGACCGTTCTCCTGTGCTCTTCGGCGAGGCTCTGCGGGGCTGTTCCGCGAGCTTCTTGACCGGCGAGGAGGGCGAGGCGAGGAGGAGGTCGGCGACCAGGATGGCGAGGCGAGGGGGGGGCAGGACGATGCGAGAGGGGGGCGGCGAGGCGAGAGCGGCGGCGACGAGGAGGGCGGCGACGAGGCGAGGATGGCGAGGAGTGCGGCTGGTCAGGATGTCATTGTCGTGGTAAGAGGTGGCTGGTCCGCCGGCCTTTAAGAGCGGGCGTTCTGGAGCTGGCAATCAGGGGGGCCAGGTCGAAACGGAACTATTCAGCCCCGGGTCCCTCATGTGACAGGGGGGAGCAATGTCAAACGGGTTACCGTGTATCTCTTGGATGGCCCATCTGAAAGGGTGGGATTCTTGCTAACAAGTGGGAATCGGAGGGGCTGTCTCGCCGATTGCCCGCTCGACGACGGGGATCCCGTTGTCGATTGACCAGATTTTTCTCGTTTTTTTCGCGGCGATTTTGGGCCTTTCTGCCAGGGGGCATTTGGGGTGATAAGTTCAGACGCCGTGAACCGAGGAAATGCAAGCATGGTTGGTCTACGGTCGGACCAACGTATATGATCGAGGTCGGTTCGGGGAGGGTACCCTAGTGGATCCTGGGGAGGGGGTGCCCTCGAGTGTTCTTCGGTTTGGCTGGTGGAGGGTCTCATGTTCTTGAACCATGTTCTTCTGTCCTAGGTCCGGCGGTAAGGCGCGCGGATCAGCGACTGGTCCCGTGTCCATACCAAAGCGGTGCGCTCCGTCGCCAAATCGGGCGACAGTGTCGCCATGTTTCGGGAGTTGGGCTCCCCGATTCTTGGACCTGGCGCTCACGCGCCAGATCCACGGATCCCTAATCCATGTTAGCGCGCACCCGATAGAAGGCTTCAGAGGGGTTGGCGGATATCGAGCAACGCGGTGCAAGTGTTGTAGGTCACCCACTTGTTCCGCCGGCCACTGGCGGGGGGCGTCAGTGCATCTTACGCTACGCATGGCCGCGGCGTTCCTTAGAGGACCACCCACACAGGACGACGACGACGATGACGACGACCGACGATGACGACGACGACGACGACGACGGACGACGACGACGACCGACGACGTTGAAGTCAGGTGCCACGCCGCCCGATTCGGACTTCAAGCGTTTGAGAGACATGACCCAGGAAGAGCTGGACAAGTACATCAAGGGCGAGTGGGATGGCAGGGTCTCGACCTTTGTGGCCAGCCCCGAATCGAGAGGGTCGTGGCTCGAGGTCAGAGGTTTCGAGCGTTTTGACCTTTTTGGACCTCATGGGATGACCTCGTGGTCACGTTTGCTGGACAAGTTCAGGGCCCATTTGGGACCCCAGCCCGAAGGCCTGGTTTTTTAGGGGGGTTGATGGATCCAAGCGTTCTCTCCGATTTGCGGCCTTCGGGCGGACGTCTTCGGGCCCTGGGGCGATTGAAAATAAATATCCTGGATGCGAAGCTGTGCCCAAGGAAGGGTCGGCCACGCGCAGAGGGGGGTAATTAGGGGAAGGGGGGTAGGCTTCTTAGAAGCCTCTCTGCTTCTTAGAAGGCGGGGGTTTTGTCTACAGATGTAGGGCTGGCGCCTTCTAAGAAGAAGCCTCCTTCCAAGAAGCCTTCCCCCCTTCCCCTACCCCCTTGTGCGCGCCGCCAAGAGGGGTCGAGCCTTCTGGGGTCCGCAGGTTGAACTCATCACACCGTCAGGTGTCTGGGAACCCGCCGCCGGAGTATGCCCATGTCCGCCGCCTCGGAGCCGTGGCCCTGGGCCCGCGGGAGTGGCGGGCGTGGACATTTGCCCGCCCCCTGCGGGCTGGAAATGATCATTCGCCCTGAGGGTCTCCATGCAGCACTCCAGAAGTTGTGCACGTGGACGTTTCCCAGCGGTGGAGCGAATGGCCCGGGGCTCTGATGGTCCGCCTACCGTCGAGGCCGATCCGATGTTTCCTGCGGGGTGCCGTGATGCTATTCGCAAGGCCCCTCCGGTGTTCTAGGCCTCTCAAGTGGGGTCCGGGTGGATGGCGTCGAAGGCTGGCGCCGCATCGCCGATGCATCGACGATGCGGCTCGATGTGGAGCCCAATTTTCTCCACGCTGGCGTCGCCTATGCGCCGCCGACGTCGCCGGCGATGTATTGGCGATGTGGCGCGAGCCTCCGACCCTCTCGACTCGGACCCCCTCCGGGAGGCCTCCAAGTGTCGCTCCCGATGGGCCGTGGATCGGGCACCGCTGGCGGTGCTGTGCGCTCGCTCCGCTCTCGCCGATTCCAGGGCAGGCAGGCAGGCAGTCTGGCACCCTCTGTCGGGGCAGGAGCCCGGCCCGGCGCGGGAGCTGCAGGGCGACAATGATGGGCACCGCGGTGCTTCGGTACAGTCGGTCCGGATTAGTAGGTCGACCCTGCCAGCTCAAGGGTAACCTTCTGTCCTGTGCCTCGCGACACGTGCCTTCGTACACTCCTATGGCGATGTGGCCTTCGGAAGGGTCTTGTGTCCTCTCGCGTGTCCTCTCCAATCAAGTCCGACTGTACACTGCGCTCTCCTCGCGAGGGCCTCTTCCGCACGCTCCCGTGCCTCTGATCAAGAGACCTGCCCCCTCGAAAACATGCACGTCCAGGGGCCGAACTCCGCGGCCGCCTCCTGCTCTTCCACCCGTCTCGGTGCCCCGCGCCTGGTGCGCCCCGCCGTTGCGGACCCCCGCGCCGGCGTGCGCCGGCGCTGCCGAGGACCGAGGAGCAGTGTCCTCGACTAGACGTAAGAGTGACCGCAGGAGTGACTTTTGGGTGCGGGCACAGATGGGTCCCCAGATGGCTGAAAACGGAACAGTAGCAGCTGCTTGCGCGCCCAGGTTTGGTCCCCCCGCGGCCCCCCCAAAAGCCGCGCACCAAAGGTCACTCTTACCCAGGGTCACTCTTGCGTATAGCCGGTGTCCGCGCGGCCCCTGCGGCGGAGCGGGAGAAGTCACCGCGCACGGCGGGTGAAGCCTCGCGAGAGTGGGCGCGGGCTGCGTTCGTTCATCTTAGAGACGCCCTGGGTCTGCTGGTGCTGGTTCGTTTGTTTGCTTGCTTGCTCGTTTGTTAGTTTTGTTGTTGTTGCTACTGCTGCTGCTGTTGTTGTTGTTTTGTTGTTGTTGTTGGTGTTGTTGTTGTGGTTGTTGGTTGTTGTTGTTGTTGTTGTTGGTGGTGGTGGTGGTGTTGGTGTTGTTGTTGTTGTTGTTGTTGTTGTTGTTGTTGTTGTTGTTGTTGTTGTTGTTATTATTCTTGGTGTTGTTGTTGTTGTTGGTGGTGTTGTTGCTGTTGTTGTTGTTGTTGTTGTTGTTGTTGTTGTTGTTGTTATTGTTCTTGTTGTTGTTGTTGTTGTTGTTTGTTGTTGTTGTTGTTGTTGTTGTTGGTGTTGGTGTTGTTGTTGTTGTTGAACTCTCATTCTTGAAGAATAATTATTGTTGATCCCCCCCCACCGGTGCACATTGATTTTTTTCGATTGAAGTGCCACCCCCGGGGCTCGCACCTTGTTTTTTCTCAAGGAAAGTCTTCCTGCTCAAACTGTGCCCCTGCCCCCCGGGCTACAACAACAACGGCTCCCGCCTGAGACTTCCTCGATTTTTACTCAGGACCCCCGCTCCCGCCTGAGACTTCCGCGCAATTTACTCAGGAAAGGCGCTCCCGTCTGAGACTTCCTCGCAATGTAATCAAGACCCCCGCTCCCGCCTGAGACTTCCGTGCAATTTACGTGGGAACGGCGCTCCCGCCTGAGATTTCTTTGAATTTTACTCAGGACCCCCGCTCCTGCCTGACATTTCCGCGCAATTGACTCAGGAACGGCGCTCCCGCCTGAGACTTCCTCGCAATTTAGTGAGGACCCCCGCTCCCGCCTGAGACTTCCGTGCAATTTGCTCAGCTCCCGCTTGAGACTTCCTCGCAACTTAGTCAGGGCCCCCGCTTCCGCCCGAGATTTCCTCACAATGTACTCAGGACTGCGCTCTCGCGTGCGACGTCCTCACAAATTATTCTGGAATTGCGTTTCGGCGCTCAGGAACCACGCACGCGCCAAGGACGCCTTCACAACGTGGTATCTTCCCTCTTCCTTCGTCCTTCCCCCTCCCCTTCCTCCCACTCTCCCTCGTTCTTCCCCTCCTCCTCTTGCAGGGCCCGCGCCAATTCCAATGGCGGGCAGAGAGATGTACGCCCCCGAAGGATTGTCCGCCCGTTCCGGTTTGCCCGTACGTCTAAGCCCGCCGGCCCCAGCAAAGAGAAATAATCCCCCCGAAAGGGGTGTGATCGAAGACGAAGAGGGCGGGCATCGAGGGTGTAGGGTATACGTGTTGAATGACTCGCGGGCAAGTAAGAGCGCACAGCCTTAAAATGGTTGTTGTTGTTGTTGTTGCTGTTGTTGTTGGTGGTGGTGGTGGTGATGGTGGTGTTGTGATTGTTGTTAGTGTTGAATATCGAGGACGCCTGCGGCGAATCACCGCCGCCCTCTGCCTTGTGGAATCGCCCATGTGGTCGAGCGTTGTGGCAAGAGCTCCGCCAAGCTATCGGTCCGCCAAGCTATCGGACCATGCGTTCCCCCAGCCGTTGTGGAAACCCGTCGAGGAACGCTTGGGGGAGGATGGCGGGGAAGATCAGGAGGAGGAGGAGGACAAGTGTAAACCCACGAGTCATCAACGATGTTGGCATAAACTCTCCTTCCAAACTCCCTCTTCATAGGCCCCTGCACAGGATAATTTCCACTGAGAGAACCGCCTCGTTGGAAGACAACCGTTTGACGATCCTGCCCTATGCCAGAACATTGCTCTCGGGATTTCAACGCCACGGATCAGCCGGACTTTTTCGTCTTGACGATCCTGAATCGTGCCAGAACGCCATTCTTGGAATTTCAACATCGCGAATCAGCGTAACTGTTGCACCCTCACAAAGAAGCGCGTTCTGTGGCCAGACCCCCCCCTCTTGGATGAAGGGGGGGGGCGGTTCGACCCCCCCCCCTCCTCCCGTACTTCTCCTCTCTCCGTCTCCTCGGGCCGGCGCCTGCGTCAGCGGCGGGTGACGGCGGCGGCGGGGACGGCGACTTCCTTTTCTGAGCCGGCGCCGGCGCCTGCGGCGGCGGGCGGCGGCGGCGGGGAGCGTCGACGAGGACGGTGGTGGTGGTGGTGGTGGGTTGTTGTGGTGGTGGTGGCGGTGGTGCTGGTTGTGGTGGTGGTGGTGTGGTGGTTTGTTGTGGTGGTGGTGGTTGTGGTGTTGGGTGGTGGTGGTGTGGTGGTGGTTTGTGGTGGTGGTGGTGGTTTGTGGTGGTGGTGGTGGGTTGTGGTGGTGGCGGTGGTTTGTGGAGGTGGTGCTGGTGGTGGTGATGGTGGCGGTGGTGGTGGTGGTGTGGTGGTTGATGGTGGTGGTGGTGAGGGGTTGTGCTTCTGGTAGTGGTGGTGCAGGTGGCGGTGGTGGTTCTGGTGGTGTGGTAAATTGTGGTGGTAGAGGTGGTGGTAGTGGTGGTGTTTTTTGTTGTGGTGGTGGTGAGTTGTGGTGGTGGTGGTTGTGGTGGTGGTGGTGGCTGTGGTGGTGGTGGTTGTGTGGTGAGTTGTTGTTGGTGGTGGTGTGTTGAGGTGGTTGTGGTGGTGGTGGTGGTATTGGTGGTAATCGTCGCTGCGTCCCCGCCGTCGCCGGCGCGGGGGAAGGGTGGGGGAGGTTTGTAACTCCTCCCGCCCCCGTTGGGCTGCCTCTGGCCATCGTCGCTCCGTCCCCGCCGTCGGCGCTGCTGGCGGCCGCCAGCACCAGCGCCGGCGCCGGCGCCAGGAGGGGGGTTTGAACGCCCCGCTCCTTGGGACGGGGGGGGGGATTCGCTAGGGGGGGTTGAGGGGGAAGGGGGCCCCCCTGTTTCTGATCGGCGGCGCCGAGTGTTGGGGGGGGGGAGCCCGTTCCCCGGTTCGAAACGCGCCGCCGATCGTTCCCAAGGCGAGCGCCTGTGAAACGCGATCTCTCCACCTCAGAATCCGGAATCCTTCCAGGACGCTATTTCTGGTACGCTGACCATGGGACACAGTGAAACTCCTGCGATTTTTAAAAGCGAGTGTACGCGGCGCTATGACGAGAGCCACATTTGTAAAGCGGCCCGCCCTCAACCCGTGAAGTTTTGCAAATTTTAAAACGAAAGTATGTGGCGACAAGGCGAGAAGCACTTTTTGAAAAGGGGTCGCCCCCAATCTGTGAAACTTTTGCAAGTTTTGAAATCGAACGTGAGCGGCTCTAAAGAGAGAGCCGCATCTTTGAAACGACCCGCCCTCCATCTGCGAAGTGGTTGCCGGGACAAATGGTGAGGAACTGTCAGGCGAAACGCCTCTGGCCCGCCCGAAACACTGGCTTCGGGGTGCGACAGGGAGAAGTTATTCAATCGCTTCACTCATTCCGCCAGCTCGTACTGTCACATCGCAGGCGTTTGCCTGCGCGTTCGTGGCCTCTTGGGGCCTTTGGGGGGCCGTTTTGGTGGGGGCCTTTTGTTTTTTTTTTGGGGGGGGGGCTTTTTAGGGGCCTCGTCGGGCCTCCAGGGGGCCTCCTGGGCTCTCTTGGGGGCCTCTGGGGGCCTCCTGGGGGCCTGGGGGCGGAAGGCTCGAGTTGGTGGTTCGTGTTCGTCCTTTTGGGCCCCTCTTGGGGCTGTCTTGGGCCGTCTTGGGCGCCTCTTGTTGGGCTCTCTTGGGCCCATCTTGGGGGCGTGTTGGGCCGTCTGGGGGCGATGTGGGAGGTCTCTGGGGCAGTTCTGAACGTTTTGAACCCCAAACGTCGCAGATGCGAAACATGTACGTTCCCCGAAGGGAATGTGACGACTTTTGTTTGTGGGGGCCCTCTTGGAAAACCTCTTGAGGCTCGCTCAAGGCTTTTTCGCGACCGCCTGCGGCCATCTGGAGACCATCTTGAGCGTCTTGGAGCGATCTTTCGGCGACTCGGGGCCTTTTGGGCCGTGTGGGGGGCGCCCTGGCGTCCTCTTGGCGCGGTCCTGGAGCGCCCTGGGGTAGTCGGCTGGGGTACTCTTCGCCCAGGGGTCCCCAGGGGCCGCCACGCGCGCGCGAAATAGACATTTCCAACCTGTTACTTGTGATCTTAGCACACCTGTGGCCCGTTGGGTCGGCGAGTTCATAAGGAAAAGGGATGGAGGAGGGGGCATCTTGGGAGCCTTTGGGGGCACTCTTGGGGTTTCCTGGGAGCTTCCTGGGGGCCTTTTGGAGACATGGCCTCCGTGGGCCTCTTGGGGGAACTTGGGGCTTCTCGGGGGCCTCTTTGGCCGTCTTAGGGCACTCGTGGCTTGCCTGACGCCGTCGACAGCCGTCTTGGGGGTCTCTCTGGGCAGACTAAGGGTCTTCTTGGGGTGCTCCATGCCGTCTTGGAGGCCATCTTGGGCGTCCTGGAGGCCTCTTGGGCCGTCTTGGGGTCCTCTTGGGGCCGTCTTGGGGGCCTCTTGGGCCGCTCCGGGGCCATCTTGGATGCCTCTTGGGCGATCTTGGGTGGATCTTTGGGGGCTCTTGGGCCGTCTCGAGCCGTCGGAAGACCGAAAGTAAGCAGATGCCCAAATCCTTCAACAACCCATAGACACACCAGTAATTTGGGCCTCTTCGGTCCTTCCTGCGGCCTTCTTGGAGGCTCCTTGTGCTGTCTTGGAGACCTCTCGGGGGCCTCTTGGGCCGTCTTGGCCAAACTCTTTCAAAAACCTAGGGACATCAATGATTTTGGCCTCGTCGGGCCTTCCTGGAGGTCCTCTCGGAGGCCCCTTGGGGGCCTCCTGGGCCCTCTTTTGCAAAAGTCCCGCTAGATGCCCTGAGATGAATCCTTGGATGCTGCTCTCCTTTTCTCTCCTGTCAACGTGTTGGTCTCACTGAGGCTGCTCTCGGGGATGTGCGGGCAGGGGGGAGCGCGAGGCTGCTCGCGCGCTGGTGATAGAAGGGAGTGGTGTTTGTGGTTGCGGGCCAGCTCGCAGTCTTGCGCCTCGAAGGCGCACACCAGAAGTCCAGCGACCCTCGGTCGCTGTAAAAGGCTTGAGCCAAGACGGTTTCGGAAGAAACATCTGGAAACATGCGAAACATCTAGAATGGGCCTCTCGGGCTTGGGGCTCTACGAGGTCTCTCGGGAGACCATCGAGCATGGCTAGGCTGCAAACGGAGTGGGGAACACGCTGCGCCGTGGAACGCGGAAAAACGTGAAACTGGGGCTCCTGGTGAGCCCTGATCTGTATGTAGGTGCGATCCTACACTCGGCATCTACAGGCCATTTCTCGTAAGCAGATTCTAGGCAGGCAAGCTCTGGGCGGTGACTTGCATGCCCAAAGGTTAAAGTTCGATGTTGCGACATGGAGACCTGTTCTTGACTCCAGAATTCACAGAAAACGCAGAGCTTGGGAGCGGCTTCATCGTGCCCCACAGGGCAATGCTTCCGACAGGGGACATATGCTCGTAGGGATTGTCGCGGGCGAAGTAGACTAGGGCTTCCAGCATCGCATCTCCATCGTTGTCGGATAGGGGTTTGCCATGGTCGAGCTTGTCCAGGCTCTCGGTCTTGCGTGTCCTAGCACTGCGCTGGAGAGGATCATCTACCAATCTCCAGCGCTATTCAGATCTGAAGAACTCCAGTTAGCTGCACGATCCTTGGTCAATCCGTCGGCTAGCATAGCGTCACTGTGTACCCACCGAATCTGGAGGGCCGTCTGCTCCTTCTGCCCAATGGGCTGGTGGGAACGGCACCGTGGCCAGTGCCTCGGAGCTGTGCGCACGACCATGCTACCGCACTCGTGACTCACCAGTTTCTCCGGCTGTTCTGATGGTGGGCCAACATGTGGTCTGGGGTGCTCAAAGAGACGCTGATTGTCTGGGCCGGGAATTGGAACAATTCTCAAGCCATGCCCTTCGGTGCTCTGCGCCGACCTTTGAGCGGTGCCTTGCCAGGTGCCTCGTGCCCACGTTGATGCCTTTTTTCCTGTCCCCCTGCTCTCAGTGCACCGCTCCAGGTCTTCCCTGCCAGGGCGCAGCTCTTGAGGCCGCTGGCCCGTCACCTCCGTGAGGCCTTGCCATCGCAGGAGCTCGGGCTCTGGCAAGCGTGCCTCCCGCTCTTGCCTTCCGAGGCGACGACGACGGTGGCCGTGCCTGTGGCGGAGAAGGAGGCGCAGGCGGTGCTGGCGCCAGAGGAGGCCTCGCCGGCGGGCGCCCCCGTGGAGGAGCCGACGGTGGCGAACCCGTCAGAGGAGGAGGCGCAGGCGCAGGCTCGAGCACTGCTTCGCACCAGAGGCTTTCGCAGCTTGGAGCACCAGTCAGCACCTAGCTGCTTGTGTTGAGTCCCGCCAGTCGTTGCCTCGGGGCGCGAATGCGGTGTAATTTACGCGGGATCGTGGCTTCGAGGACGCGAGCGTGGCGTAATCTACAAGGGATCGTGGCCTCGGGGGCGCAAGTGCGGAGCAATTTACGAGGGATCGTGGGAGGCGCGAGTATGGTGTATTTTACAATGGATCGTGGCTTCGGGGACGCGAGCGTGGCGCAATTCACGAGGGATCGTGGTTTCGGGGGCGCGAATACAGCGTACTTTACGGTGGATTATTGCGTCGGGAGCGCGAATATCGCGTGTATGGTCACGTGTCCCGCGGCCCCGCAGGAATTCAGAGAACGCGATTCGGGGGTGGTAACCGGGCCGGTTTTGGGTCCCCCTCTTCGCGCGGATGGCAACAATTTACACTAGGAGGCAGAACGCAGGATTGTAACATTGGAGATTTGAAATTGCAACTGGTGCAGGGAGCAGCAAGCCTAAATAGTGAGGGCGCGAGTGGTCATACATTCTCTACGCTTTCGAGCGGGGGGGTAATCTTAACCGGGCCCCCCCTGGAACTCCCTGGGAACCACAGTCTTCGAGATCAAAAGGACAATATTTCTTTGCGATCCGTTTACAGTTGCGATTGCGACCAGAAGATGGGGAGGGTGGGATCTGACCCAGGACCCCCCCGGGACCTCCCTGGACCCTTGGTGGGAAAGGATTAGAGGGTAAGGGACCAAAAGACGGAGGGGTTGGGGGCGGGAATTCCCCCGGGGTTTCCTCAAGTTCCTGGTCCCCCCCTCTGGGTTGGGAAAGGATCAAAGGGAAGTGGTGTTCTTTCGATCTAACTACGATTGCGATTGCGATTGCGATTGCGACCAGAAGAGGGGGAGGGTATAATCTGACCCGGGGCCCCCAAGGACATCCCCAGGACACCAGTCCCTTCTGGGTGGGGAGGGAATCGTAGGGAAAGGGTCAAGCACGGTTACGATTGCGACCAAAAGAGTGGGAGGGTGTAATCTGACCCAGGCCCCTCCCCGGGATCTGCCTGGAACACTGGTCCTGTCATTTGGGTGAGGAAGGGATCAAAGGGTAAGGGGCTTCATTTCGATCTAGCTGCGACTGCGACTGCGACCAGAAGGGGGGTGGTCCAGGACCCCACCTGTGGTTTCCCCAGCTCCCCGGTAATTGCCCCCCGTGGCTGCGGAAGGGATCAAAAGGAAGGGGCTTCCCCTGGATCGAACTGCGGCCACGATCACGACCAGAAGCGGGGGAGGGTGCAATCTGACCCCGGGAGCCGCCCCGGGACCTCCCGGGGGCCACAGCCCCCCTGCCCGGTGGGGAGGAGATCAACAGGAATGACGAACCAACAACACACACCCATACCCATAGGGGGATCGGAGAGGGCTATGGGTGCGTGTTGTCGGATGGGGGTCCCCGCTCGAACGGGAGCGTTCCACAGGGTCCCGCAACCCGCACCCATACCCATAGCCAGTCCTCCTCCCAACGACCTCCTTATGGGTATGGGTGTGTGTTGTTCGTTCGTCAAGGAAGGGGCCTCCCTCCGATCTCATTGCGTCTGCGGCTGCGACCTGGGCCTGTTCGCTTCCAACCGACGCGCTCGGCGCGCCATAGAGGGTCTGGCGTTAAGACGGGCCTGTCCCTCTACAGGAGGAGTGTTCAAAAATAGTTTAAGAACGATCAGGGGACTATTTTTTTAATTCTTTTCGGGGGTATGTTGGAGTATGTTTTTTGAGGATTTTTTATTTTTCGTCGAGAATCCTCATGTAGGGGGACAGGCCCGACTTACGTCTAGCGAGATACTCCGGGAACGGAAGGGGAAACGGCATGAAATGTCTTCACCGAGGACCGCCAGGGGACGGACCCCAGGTTCCCCTCGCTCGCGCCGACAGGGTTGGCGGATTCTAGCAGACGGAGTCCTGCGGATAGCCTCTACACCCGCTCTTCTCTGCACTACTACTTTACTGGACGCTACTTCTTCTCTACTCTGTTCTGTTCTATTCTACTCTACTCTACTCTACTCTACTTATACTCTAGTCTATTATACTCCTACTCTACTCCTAATATACTTTGCTCTACTCTACTGCTTTTCTACTCTACCGTTACTCTACTCTACTCTACTCTAATCTACTCTACTCTACTCTATTCCACTCTACTCAACTCTACTCTACTACAGCAGAGGACGCCATGCGGACAGTTTGGATGAGGCCATGGGGATAGCAGAGGAAGCCATGCGGATAGTTGGACGAATGTAGGGGCAACACAGGAGGGGGGGGGAACAGCGGACGAGTCCTCTAGGACTCCGATAGCCAAGCCTATTTTGAGAAAACCTTGACACAATATTGTGGCCTCTTCGCGAGCTGCTGGACGTGTCTTGATGACATCTTGGGCTGCCTTTGGGCCATCTCGCGTCGTCTTGGGAGGCATTTTGAATTATTTTGGCGGCATTGATTGCCTGCCTCGGCCATCCTTGAAGCTCGGGATTGTGGACCCGGGAACGCATTGTTTTGTACGAGGGACCGTTGCTTCGGGAGTGGGGACGATGCACGCGAAACTGCCAGTAGAGGTGGGGACCAGAAACAGGTACTCTATCAGGCAGCCCTTGGCGTTCTACCACGCCGCCCGCCTCCACGTGGGCACGGCGGCGGATGAGACGTAGGCGATCTGGTCGTCAGGTTCAGCGAGCGGGGTTTCTGAACTTTCTGGGTCACCGTGGTTCGCATGAGTTGTTCTTCCTCGTTCCGCTCGTTTTTGATGGAACTCGTTCGTCCCTACGGGAGGCGTGGATGGGGGCCATCACACGTAACACGCTGTATGCTGAGCCCTGTGAACATAGTATTCGTGCAGCATTTGGGCCCCCTCTCACTACAAGCTTCAGGAGCGCGCGCGCAGTCATGTCCAGCACAGCGGGATGTGTGCTCCTGGTAATTCAGTGTGTGTATGTGTTTGCATGCCGAGTGAGTATCGCGCATCTTCTATTCAGAGGTCAAGCAACATCATATTTTCAGTGACCGTCATGCATCAGACGATTCGATGTTGCCACCGCCTGCGTCGCTGCGAGGGCGGAGAAGCATGCGCGTGGGGAGAAGAGCTTGCTCATGCATGGCGCCCTAGTTCATGATCTGCTCTGGGCAAGTCTCACTGGGCCTGCATTCGTGATCTATACGCCGATCCTGAACCTGAGTGCATGATTTGTACCAGGTCTGTGTTCTTTTGGCTGGGAGGCACCTGCGACCAGAGAAGAGGCCAAGCCAATTGCTGACGCTTCGCATATCTCCACCCACTCCATTCAGACACGATGCCCATGAGAGTTGATGGGAAACTGGAGGAAGAGACCTCAGACAAATCAATGATTTTGGTCTCTTGCGGTTCTCTTGGGAGGCCTCTTGGAGGCCTCTTTGGGCGTCTTGAAGGCCTCTTGGGCCGTCTGGGGGCCATCTTGAGCGTCTTCGAGCGATCGTTCGGCAACTCGGGGCCCTTTTGGAACGTCTTGGGGGCTTCTTTGGGCCCTCTTGGCCCGTCTTGGGGCCCTCTTGGGCCCGAAACAGTCAGGAGACAAGACGCGGGGGAACCGCGGGGGAAACGCGGGCCGCCCCAGAAGGTTAGACCGGGCTCCGAACCCCTAAGAACTCCGAACACCTGAAGAAATCCTCAGGAGTGAGGACTGAGGCTCAGAGGGGAAGCGAGAGGACCCGAGGACACGCCCACGCCGTGCCCGGCGGCTCGGTGGCGGATGAGTGAAAATGTTGGAGGGGGATGACGAGGGAAGCAGGAATGAGGAGCCGGGTGAGGATGAGGATGAAGAGGAGGAGAAGGAGAAGGAGGAGCTGGAGGAGGAGGAGGAGGAGGAGGACGACACTTTCGCGGGCATTCTGTTTTGAGAGCATCTTGAATGACTCTGGGAGCCATCGTGGGGTCTTCTTCGGGTTCTCTTGGGGTCCTCTTGGGGATTTTTAACGGCCCTCTCGGGGTTCTGTTCGAGAGTCATGGATCCATCTTGGAGATCTTCAGTGGGCTTTCGACTTTCTTGGGTTTCAGTTGGGTTGGTCTTGGAGCCCTCTTTCGGGTTTCTTGGGGCCCTCTTGGTTGAAGGCGGTCAGAGTGGCCTCTTGGGGCCCTCCGTGGGCGCTCCTGGAGCGACGTTGTGCGCTCTTGGGGCCGTCCTGCGGCCTTCTTGGGCTCCTCTCGGGGCTTTATTGGGTCATCTTGAAAACCCTCTTGAGACCTCACGGGCCCATCTTGATCCAAAGAGCGAGAAAGCACCGGAGGGATCCCGAGAGCACTTGGAGCCGTCTTGCGGCGCTCTTGGGGCCTGAACGATCTTGGAGACCCTCTTGGACTATCCAGGGCCGTCTTGGAGTTATTGCGAAGGCCTTACGGCCGTTGCCGCCGACCCTGAAGATGACGAAAGACAACACGAGGGGGGGGGGCAGGAGGAGGAGGAGGAGGAGGCGGAAGGGAGTAGGAGGAGGAAGGGTGAAGGGGGAGGAGGAGGAGGCCTTATGGATGTTGGTTGGGATCTCGTGGTTGACCTCTCGGGGGCGTCTGGAAGGCAACTTGAAGCCTCTTGGGGGCCGTTGTGGGTCCTCTTGGGCCTCTTTTGGGCCTCTTGGGGCTTCCGGAGGCCGTCTTCGGCGCATCTTGGGGGCGTCTTGGCGCCGCTCGGGGGCCTCTTGGGGCCTTTTGGGGGCCTCTTATGGCTTCCCGGGGGCCTCTTAGGGCGGAAGTCTCGAATTCTCGGTTCCTCGTCCCCCTCTTGGCCGTTTCTTGGGCCCGTCTTGGGGCCCTATTGGGCCGTCGTGGGCGCCTCTTAGGCTGTCCTGGGGCCTTCTTGGGCCGTCTTGGGGCCCTCTTGTAGGCCTCTTGGGGCGCTCTTGGGGGCCTCTTGGGGGCCTCTTGGGCCGTCTTGGAGTGTCGGAAAGCCGAAAAGGCGAGAAGGCCAAAATCATTCAAAAACCGATGTAAAATTGACGATTTTGGCGCCTGGGGCCCTCTTGGGTGTGCTCTTGGGGCTCTCTTGGAGCGTCTTGAGGGCCTCTTGGGCCGTCTTCGGGCCGTCTTGGGCGTCTTGGGGCCATCGTTCGTCGAGTCGAGGCCCTCTTGTACCCTTTTGGGGGTGTCTTCTGTCGCTCTTGGCTCGTCTTGAAGCTTTTCTGAGCTCCGGGACCCCCCGGGGAGGATGCGTATCTGGGTGGCGACCCCCCCCGGCGACCCCCCCCGGCGACCCCCCCCCCCACCCCCCCCCCACCCCCGGCGGGGAGGGTAGGGAGGGGCTTCGCCACGACTCAACTACGACGTTGCTCAATGTCGCTTTGGCTCGCGCGCTCAAGGAGACGGGGAACGACGAAGACGACGAGGGACAACGGAGACGGAGACGACGAGGACACGACGGAGACGACGACGACGACGACGACGACGACGACGACGACGACGACGACGACGACGACGACGACGACGACGACGACGGTGATCCACGCAAGACGACGACACCGGGATGCGTCTTCCACACGCCGACAGGGTCGGCGGATCTTTGGCCCAAAAGGATCCTCTGACGTCTCCGTCCCCCGCTACTCTAGACCCCTGGGAGTGGGTAGGGGGAGGGGTCAAGCTACCCACCTCGCGCGCAAGACGTCTAGCTCACTCTCTCCCGCCCCCCAACACACAAGTAACACCCGAGCCTGAGCATGTTCAGCGGTCGTCTTTGAATGGACAGCCACTTGGAACCAAAGCCGAGCCCAGATGCGTGATGCTTGGGCGAGGTGCGCCACGCGTGCCAGGGGCGCAACGCGCGCAAGGCACCCCTGGGGCCCGAGCGTGCCAGGCACGCCTGGTGCGCCAGATGCGCCACGTGCTCTGGGGGAGGGGTAAACCTTATCCTGAGGGAGAAGGGGTTTTTGAGTAGGGGAAAACGACCTTCTCAGACCACCCACGCCCAGAGGTCTTGTGGGATTTCACATTTCAACAGCCTCCTAGACAGGCCCAGATGGAGGCAGAGGTGGCGAAGGTCTTGGCTGATGCGGAGCCCCAGGTCGCGACCACCGCCGCTGCTCAAGGTGAGGCGCCGGCGATGGAGGCAGAGGCGACGAAGGACACGGCTGATGCGGTGCCCCAGGTCGAGACCACCGTCGCTGCTCAGGATGAGGCGCCGGCGGCGATGGAGGCAGAGGCGACGAAGGACATGGCCGATTCGGAGCCCCAGTCTGAGACCAACACCGTCGCTGCTCAAGGTGAGGCGCCGGAGATGGAGGCAGAGTCGACGAAGAACACGGCCGATGCGGAACCCCAGGTCGAGACCACGGCCTCTGTTCAGGATGAGGCGTCGGCGAAGGAGGCAGAGGCGACCAAGGACACGGCCGATGTGGGGCCCCATACTGAGACCAACACCGCCTCCCAGGACGAGGCGCCAGCAACGGAGGTACGCGACTCAAGGGCGACCGAGCCTGATCCGACGACGAAGGACCTGCAGACCGACGCGGAGGACGAGATTGATTCCGTCGCTGCTCAGGAGGCGGCGGCAGAGGTGGTGACGACGTCTGAGGATACCGGAGCGCAGCTATCAATTCGTCTTTCGTGCTCGCCTTCTGCGTCGGGCCTTCTCCTCCGAGCAGTGATTTCTCTGAGGGGCACCCCCGCTGCCAGGTTTTTGCCCTCGTTCGAATGCAACTCCTGGGAGGTCAAATTCTGATTTTGCCCTGGTCCGAAATCTGGCTTGATCCAGCTCAATCCCTTTTAATCCAGCTTAATGCCGCTGAATCCCGCCTCATCCGGCTTTATGCTGCTTAGTCCGAGGCCCACTCCGGCGTGACAGCTCCCCAAGGGGGCTCACTCCTCTTCAATCTTTCCGACGAAAACCTCCCAGTAGTTGCCTCCTGACCCTCGGTCGGGCTGTCCCTCGCTGTCCCCTTGCCCGCCGTCGCCACCGGCCGTGCTCCCCCCCGGAGCGAAAGAAGGACGTACACGTACATGAATCCACGCTGGTTTCGAGAGCACGCATTGCCCGAATGTTCGTATTACGCGGCCACTCTCGCGGATCGAGGGGCCGTGTTCATGTACATAGCTAGGCGCGTACGTCCTTTGTGGGCTCCCTCCCCCCCCGCCTCCTGTGCAGCCCCGGCACTGCCACCCGAGCGCGACGGAGGAGCACGGCGTCGACTGCGCGGGTATTCGTGCGCACAGGCTTCCCGCGGTGAGGTCCGGCGTAGGCTTGCACAGTGGAGGACGAGCAATTCCAAATGCCTAAAAGATGTTTCAAACGTGTTTTGAACATGTAAACAACATGTTTAGAACCTTTTTCGACCTTTGAGACACATTTTAAATGCAACGATAGGATTGTTAGAGTGTCCATTGTCATGGAATCCACAAGCGTAAGCTTCCCGCGGTGAGGTCGGGCGTAGGCGTCTTCTTCTCCACGCGGTGTGCCACGCCAGAGGCCCGCGCAAGCCGCGGACGAAGGCCGCTGCGTCGTCGTGCGCGAGTCCCGTTTCCTTTCATCGCTCACCTCTTGCTGGCCCTGTGCTCACGACCCCCCTCGGCCTTCCTGCGCCTGCGCCCTCCACTGCCGCTCATTTTTTTCGCTCGTCCTGCCGCGTCCCCGGCCGCCTCTGGGCCCTCGGGCCCAGCGATTCGTAAGGAGCATTGGTACAACCCTGCCCGAAGGGGAAGGATTGGCATGGACAAGTTGATGCGCGAATTCGCGGTCGCCCAGAGGGCTGGTGGATTTTTTTCGCTGGCCCTGCCGCCAACTGTGTCCGACTGCCCCCAACTCTGGTGATTGCCCACCATGCCCCTGTCGTTATCGGTGGCCACCTGCCGATCACTCTCCTGCTTGAACCCCACTCCTTCGGTGGGTAATCTTCGTTGCGACGAGATCGCTGAGGTCGAGGGGTGCCCCCTCTCTTCCTTCACTTGCCGGGATGGGTCGACTTTGCGCGCGTGGCTGTCTGCCCTTACAGGAGATGAAAAAGACGGAGAGTAAGACCCCTGTTCAGGACGAGAAGGCGGCGGAGATGGAGGAAGAGATCATGAAGGGCATGGCCGATGCCGCGCCCCAGGTCGAGAGCAAGCCCGCTGCTCAGGATAAGACGGCGGCGGAGATGGAGGCAGAGATCATGAAGGACATGGCCGTTGCCAGTCCCAAGGTCGAGAGCAAGACCGCTGTTCATGACGAGACGGCGGCGGAGATGGAGGCAGAGATCATGAAGAACACGGCCGATGCCGCGCCCCAGGTCGAGAGCAAGCCCGCGGTTCAGGACGAGACTGCGGCGGAGATGGAGGCAGAGATCATGAAGAGCACGGCCGATGCCGCGTCCCAGGTCGAGAGCAAGCCCGCTGCTCAGGATAAGACGGCGGCGGAGATGGAGGCAGAGATCATGAAGGACATGACCGTTGCGACGCCCCAGGTCGAGAGCAAGCCCGCAGTTCAGGATGAGACGGCGGCGGAGATGGAGGCAGAGATCATGAAGGACATGGCCGTTGCCAGTCCCAAGGTCGAGAGCAAGACCGGTGTTGCCGCTGCCTACAACTGCCAAGGGGACTAAAATCAAGGTCTATGAAGGCGAATGCTTCGTATTAATCTTGGGGGACTGCTTATGGGGGTTCGTTTTGCCGGGTTGCGGCGTTCGATTCTTGCTCTGGGCACACGGTGTTTCTCCCCGACCCTGCCGAGATTTTTAGGCACTCCTCGAGAGGACAGTCGAGACAGGACAGGGGCGTTTGCGTGGACAGCGTAAGATGGGGGCTTCGTGAGGAAGCGATGCCAGGTTGGCACGAGGTGGGCCCAGTCTTTGGTTGGCCCCCCTCTCCTTGGCGGGCAAGTGTTGATTATGCATTTGCGTTAGCACGCCCACAAACGCATGCATGACATGCATTCATCAATGTACGTTTTACACACACATATATATGTATATATATATATATGTATGTATATATATGTGTACATATATATATATATATATATATATATATATATTCACATATATCGCCGCACCGGGCCCGGGGGCCCCAGAGCCGCAGCCTCGACCGCAAATGGGGGGACGTCGGGCCCAGCCCGCTCCCCGGCGGGCCCCAGGTCGGCCCCCGGAGCGCCCAGACGGCCGTCCAGGCGGCCCCAGGCCGCCCAGAGCAACCCTGAAGACAACCTCCAGCGGTCTCCGGCGGCTCAAGAGGCGTCTCGAACCGCCCCAGACGCCTCCAAGACGCTCGAAGTCCCCTCCAAGAGATCCCCCCAGACGGCCCCGGGAAGCAAAAATAGCCCCGTTCCCTTCGTAAAACGTACGTTTTTACCATATTCTATTTTTTGGCCTTCGTACCGTCCTTTACGACCTCAGACTCTCCCTAAACCGCCCCAAGACAGCCCACGAAGCCCACAAGAGAGCCCCAAGACGGCCTCAAGAGGGGCCCAGGGCAGTCCAAGGGGCCCCAAGAGGGGCCCAAGACGGGAAACCCAACTGAACCTTCCAGCCCCCCCGCCTCAGGAGGCCCCCAAGAGGCCCCTAAGAGACCCCCAAGAGGCCCGAAGAGGCCCTCAAGACGCTCGCGGCAGGCCCCAAAGGGCCTCCAGAGGCACCCCAAGAGGCTTCCAGGAGACCCCCCGAGGTTCCCAGGAAGCCCCCAGGAGACCCCCAAGAGGGCCCCAACGGGATTCTCAGAGGCTTCCCCAGAAACCTTCATGTACGTCTACGGGCGGCCTGCGGTCCAAAAACCTGAGACCGTTCTTGGGACGCCGCCTGATTGGCACAGGTTTTCTTTGTCTCTGTCAATGGGTGGAGCGGCAGCGACCCTTCTCTCTGGGGCCGACTTTTCAGCACCCTGAGACCCCCAAGGACCCCCAAGAGGCCCGAAGAGGCCCCCAAGACGCCCGCGGCAGGCCCCAAAGGGCGTCTAGAGGCCCCCCAAGAGGCTTCCAAGAGGCCCCCCCGAGGTTCCCAGGAAGCCCCCAGGAGACCCCCAAGAGGGCCCCAACGGGCTTCTGACAGGCTTCCCCAAAAACCTCCATGTACGTCTACATGCGGCCTCCGGTCCAAAACCCTGGGACCGTTCCTGGGACGCCGCCTGATTGGCACAGATTTTCTTTGTCTCTGTCAATGGGTGGAGCGGCAGCGACTCTTCTCTCTGGGGCCGACTTTTCAGCACCCTGTGGGGCAAGATCCGTTTGAGGTGTGCGCCGTTTTATGCGGGAGTACGCTATGCGAATCCTTCCTGTGGCGCCGTACGTGGAATTCTCAGGGGGGCACGTTCCATGCGAAGGGTGTAGCGACTTGGGCGGAGGCCGCCACGCGAACTTTGACTCTGGCACTGTACGTGAACATCCCAGGGGGCCACGACCCGTGTCAGCGGCGTTCCGCAATTGCCAGGGTGACGCTATGTGAATTTTGAGCCGTCTTAAGACCGACACCAGACAGCACGAAGACTCCGTGCCCCTCGACTGGCCTGCGCTAGAACCTAAGCGCGCGCGAAGCGCGCGCGTGGTTATAGTGTGTATATATATACATATATATATATATGTGCACCCGCGCATCTGTACACTGACACGCATACACCCACACACACCTTCATGTACATACATACACATGTATGTATGTGTATATATATGCATCTATGTTTAGGCATACATCTATATATGTTTATGCATGTGTAGATGTATGATATCTGTGTAAATGGACATATACATGCAGGTTTATATGAATATGTATGTGTATGTGTATATGTTCATGCCTATGCCAATGTCAGTGTCAATGTCTATGTCTCTGCCTATGTATATGTCAATAACCAGATCTATGTATATGTATATACGTATGTGTATGTTTATATGTAAACGTAGTTGTAGACGTACTTGTATATGTGTATATGTGCATTTGTAGGTTGTTGGTTTTATCTATGCGTATGTGTATATATGTATGCCTGCATTTAAGCAAGTAAGCATGTGTGTTTGCATGCATGCATGCATGCATCTATGTGTGTAGGTGTACATGTATGTGCATGTGTGTATGTACGTATGCATGTCTGTAGATCTGTATGTCTGCACGCATGTATAAATCTAATCGTGTATGTATGCATGCATGTGCGCATGTCATGCATGTATCAATGTATGTATGTGTGTATGCTTGTATGTCTGTATGAATATATGTATTGCACGTATGCATGTATGCATGCATGCATGCATGTCTGTCTGTCTGTCTGTCTGTCTGTCTGTCTGTCGGATATATATATATATATATATACACATACATACATGCACACCAGGGGGCGAGACCCCCTGGCCTGGCCCAGGGACCACGGGGGGCATGGTGGGACAGGGCTTCCTGGAACGCTCACAGACGGCCCAAGGCAGTCTGGAAACGTGCTGGAAGGGCCCCAAGAGGCCTCCCAGACGGTCCAGTGGAGCTCAGAATCACCGAAGCATCGCCCCAAGACGCCCAAGATGGCCCCGAAGCGGCCTAAGAATGCTCTAAGACGCTTCAAGAGGCGTCCAACATGCCTACCAAAATGCCCCCAAGAGGGCAACATTTTCAAATTTCATTGGGGAAACGTGCATCTTTATCAAAAGTACGTTTTCGCTTGTCCGACGCTCCAAAACAGCCCAAGAAGCCCCGACGACCGACGCCCGAGCAATTGTTTCAAAACGGGTCAAGTGGCCCCGAAGATGTCCTAAGAAGGCTCCATGATTCGCCCCGAGAGGGCCCCAAGAGGCCAACACTGTTTCACTCCCGAGGGAAACGAACAGCGTCCAGAACTGCCCAAGAGGCCCTACAGATCGCCCTACGATGGCCCAAGAAGTTTCCAAGAGGACCCCAGGACGGCCCAAGAGAGCCCCGAGACGGTCCAAGAGGCGTCTAAGACGGTCCACGACGGCCTCAAGAGGAGTTCAAGAGGGGGAATT
>CAUYUJ010020462.1:142500-156477 GCA_963575745.1 Prorocentrum cordatum
GTGAGACCGATCGTGAGATCGATCCGGCGTTTTCCCGTGGTGTCCCGTGGTGTCCCGTTGAGTGCGATCGATAGTGAGATCGATTGAGTCAGATGTTGGTTCCCCTCCTCCCCCCCCCACAACCTCCTTATCACCCGAAGGGTGGTTGTATAGGCAAGTATAAGGATATGGCGGATGATGATGAGGAGGAGGAGGAAGAGGAGGAGGATGAGGAGGAGATAGAGGAGGAGGAGGAGAAGGAGGAGGAGGAGGTGGAGGAGGCGGAAGAGGAGGAGGAGGAGGAGGAGGAGGAGGACGACGGGAGGAGGAGGAAGAGGAGGAGGGAGGAGGGGAGGAGGAGGAGGAGGAGGAGGAGGAGGGAGGAGGAGGAGGAGGAGGAGGAGGAGGAGGGGGAGGAGGAGGGGGAGGAGGAGGAGGAGGAGGAGAAGGAGGAGGAGGAGGAGGAAGACGAGGAGGAGGAGGAGGAGGAGGGTGATAAGGAGGAGGAGGAGTAGGAGGAGGATGAGGATGAGGAGCGAGACGAGGAGGAGGCTGGAGAGAAGGAGGAGGAAGATGGGGAGGCAGAGGAGGGGGAGGAGGACAGTGGGACAAATAAAAAGGCGTCGGTCGCAGCGGCGGGGGCCCGGCAGGAAGAAACGGGAGCAGCGGATGCGGCGCATGGGCCTCGAGGAGTCCCGCCGCCGTCTCGCCGGCGGCGCTTTTCGCGCATTGCGCAGCCTGCGTGCGAGCGCGCTAGCGTCGTTGTCTTCGTCGTCGTCGTCGTCGTCGTGGTCCTAGTCGTCGTCGTCGTCGTCGTCGTCGTCGTCGTCGTCGTCGTCGTCGTCGTCGTCGTTGCCGTCGTCGTTGCCGCCGCCGTGGTCGTCGTGGTTTTCGTCGTCGTCGTCGCTGTGGTCGTCGGCGTCATTGTCATTGTCGTTTTCGTCGTCGTCGTCGTCGTTTTGCGCAGTCGCGAAGGGTGGGCTTCGGGGGCCCACCTGTCGTTGGAGCAGCTGCAGCAGGGGTATTTTTGCCCATGCTAAAGTGCGGTGGTTTGAAGCTGCCTCCTCCCCCTCCTCCTCTTCTTCCTCCTCCTCCTCCCCCTCCTTCTCCTCCTCCTCCTCCTCCCGCACCAGGCACGATGCAAGCCTGGGCGTTTTTGGTGCTTCCCCCCCCAAGGATGAGGACCCTCCTATGAAGGATCACTGATTCAGGATTCCTTATTGCGGGCACATTACTAGCAACCCCCTACGCAGGTGCCCTTCCCGGGCCCGGGGGTGATCGTATTCTGACCCGTGACCACCTCTGGAACCCCTCCCGGACCCCCCCCCTACCCCCACGGGCCCCCCCCCCCGCGGGGAAGGTTTTCCTTTTCGACTCAATTGCGACGCTGCTCAACTTCGCTTAGGCTGTTCCGCTTTGGCTGGCACGCTGAAGGAGGAGGAGCCAGGGAAAAGGGGGAAGTGGCGCTGGCGACGACGACGACGACGACGACCATGATGATGACGACGACGACGATGACGACGACCATGATGATGACGACGACGACGAGTTAAACGAAACAGCCTCTCGCACATGCCGACAGGGTCGGCGGACTTAGCGTTCTTTATTGTAATACGGTGATTGCATCTGATATTTCCAGCTTGCAGGATAGAAGAGTCGCAGCTACCGTCGGCATCTCTGGGCCCGTGGCGTGCAAATGAACGAAAATGGTTTGGTTGCAACTTCTGGGATGTTACATTCAGCATCTGCGTTGTTGGTAGATCCTTGGCCGAAAACCGCCTTAACCCAGGTAATCCTGCTGAATCTGCTTTCGTCCCGCTGAATCCAGCTTGGTCAGGCCTGATGGTCCCTGAACTGGCCGAGTGACTCGCAGTCGTTCCCACGAAGACCTCCCAGGGATTGCCTCCTCAGAATGTCCCTGCCGTCTGCACACGCAAGCGTCACAGTCGTTGCCCTTGCCCTCCCTTAGCACACATCTTGTGATACCTTTACTGCGCGGCGTTTCGCAGGAGGAGTCCGACGACGAGTCCGAGGACGCGGACGAGTAGCCTCGCCTCGAGCTGCGTCCTGCGGGCGACGAGGACGTCTCGTTGTCCGGCGGTTGCGCTCGTCGAGTGGTCGCGTGGATTTTTTGTGCCCTCTTGCCGCCGCGGCTCTCTCTTCATGTGGAACGTCGGAGGGGATGGATTCAGGCAAGAGGATCCATCGACCCCCCATCGCCCATTCATCGCCGATCTTGGCTTGATAGCTGCACCCCCCAGGAGCGTGCGGATTCGCTATCGGGGGCCGGCCTATCACTGATTCGTCGGCGACGTATCGCCGATTCCAGGTGGATGTTTCCCCCCCTGAGTTGATTCGCCCGAGCGTTTATCTTCATACTCTTTCACCCCCGCTTTTCCTTATCAGTTAACGTGGGTTCGGGCCGAAGGAATCTGGCTGTCTGCTTTTGCTGGTCTGCCAGGCGGGGTCGAGTTTCGCGCTGACGTCTCGAGTGATCGGCCTCTTCGTGGGCCGTGCTCCGAGGTATGTCTCTCCGTCCTGTGCGTGTTTTTGTTTGTGTGTGTATGTTCTGCCCCCCCAAAGACTATACATCTTATGCTGAATGGCATTAATTATCATCTCCCTCTTACTCATCTTCTTCTTCCCCCCTCCTGCTTCTCCAACACAACTCGCCCTTCTGATTACAATGCTCCTCTATTCTTCCTCCTTCTTCTCCTTCTCCTTTCCTCCTCCCGAGATGCAACATTCCAAACAACAGAACTACACAGTGTTTGGCGCCCTCGGTGCCACGAGACGCTGTTTTTGTTGTTGTTGGGTGATTTTGGTCTGGAAGCAACGCCGCACTGTGTATGTTTGGTTTTGGAAGCTCAAGTGCTCCCCGCAGCCTCCCCCCGAGCACCTCATCCGTGTCCTCGTTCACCTTTTCTCCTCCTCTTTTCATTTTCATTTTCTCCTCCTTGTTGCAAAGCAAGAGCGCCAATAATACAGTGTTTCGCGCCTTAGGTACCACGAAACGCTGTGTATTTGTGTATTTTTTCTGTATTCTTGGCTTGGGGAACAAGAAAGCATTTTTTTTTGTCTTGGAAGATCCAGTGTTCCCCGCGGCCTCCCCCCAACACCACATACTCCTGTTCCGGAGCCTCGAACACCAAACAAACACAACCACGTCAAACACACACAGTGTTTCGGTGGTTTCCCAGACCAAAGATACAAAGCAATCAAAAGACAGCGTTTCGTGGCACCCAGGGCGTTAAATACTGTCAATTCTTCGTGCCTCTGCTTTGCAACAAGAAGAGCAAGCGAAATGAGAAGGTGGGGACAAGGGGAAGGGGGAGAAGGGATGAGGTACTGCGGGGGAGGCCGTGGGGAGAACTTGAGCTTCCCAAACGAAACACTACAAACAAGTCAAACATGCACAGTGTCTCGTTGCTTCCCAAGCCAGGAATGCACAACCAACCACACATAAAGAGCGTTTCGTGGCACCGCAGGCGCCAAACTTGTTGTTTTCTTGGTGTTCTTGATTTGCAACGAGGAGGAGGAGCAAAAGAAAGGAGAAGGAGGGGGAAAGGGGCAGAGGAGAAGGAGGTGCTAGGGGGGAGACCGCCCCCCCAGTTTCATCGTAGGGACGAACGTGCGAATGCCCACGAGGGGAATGAGCATTCACCGTGTGTCAGCACAAGGCAACGCCAAGATCAAATTCCGATGAACGTAGCAACAGCGCGCCGTTCGTATGCAATTCCGCGGGCCTCTTGGTGGTTTCTTTGGGCCGTTTGGGGGCTTCTTTGGGGCATGTCGGAGGCTTCTTGAGGGCACCCTGAAGCCGCTTGGGAACCCCACTGGGGTCTGGGGCCTGTTGGACCGTCTTGGGGCGCTCTTGCGCCGTCTGGCCCCTTCGGAGGCCGTCTTGGGGGTCTCTCGGGGCCGCCTTCAGGGGCCGTCTTGGCGACCTCGTGAGCCTTATTGGGGCCTCTGTGGGCAATCTTGGGGCCCTCTTGGGCCATTTTGGGGCCCTCTTGGAGGCTGCTTGGGCCGTCATGGCCCCCCGAGAATCGAAAGAGGCGAGAACGCGAACATGTTGTCCCAACCCTCCCTTGGTTGGGTTTTCGTTTTGAATAAAACAGTAAGATCGCTAACTCCCTTCTCCTTCTGATCCCGCCCTCTGTCCTCCTCTCGCCTGCCTGTGCCTGCCTGCATCTGCCTGCTGGGGGAGCCCCCACAGTGGGGTCCCACGCAGACCTAAACGGGACCTCGCCATCCCTGGGGGTGCTGGGCAGTGTGAAACTGTCGCCACTTTCGAGGGCTGCTGGGGCAGCCCGCACAGTGGGGCCACAAGCAGACCCAAACGAGACCTGGCCATCCCTTGGGGACTGCGAAGTGTAAAACTGTCGCCACTTTCGAGGGCTGGGGGGGGGGGGGCAGCACAGTGGGGTCCCACGCAGACCCAAACCTCGCCATCCCTGGGGGGGCTGCGAAGTGTGAAACTGTCGCCATTTCCGAGGGTTGCAGGGGGAGCCAGCACAGTGGGATTTCACGCAGACCCAAACAGGACTGCGCCATCCTTGGGGGGGCTGCGCAGTGTTCAACTGTCGCCACTTTTGAAGGGCTGCTGGGGGATCCCGCACGATGGGGCCCCACGCAGATCCCAGAAAGACCTCGCCACCCATGGGGGGGGCCGCGAAGTGCGATGCTGAGCCTGAGCCGAAGCCAGAGCCCAAGCTCGAGCTCGAGCCAGGGCCTGAGCCCGAGAGTTCGGGGGAGGCGGGCGTTGGGCGCCCCCCCGCGCAGAGGAGCGGTGGACCCGGCGGCGCGCGGCACGGCCGCCGCTGGGGCCCAGGGCCGCTCGGTCCGCAGGAAAGGGGCGCCGCGCCGTGGGCCTGCCGCCCGGCCTCTGCCCCGCCCGGCCTGGCCGGAGGACTGGCGCCGTCGGGCCCCAGGGCTCTCGGGGGTGGACAGACCTCCCACCCTGACACGTCGATCAAGGAATGGGCCGTTTTCGGTTCGCGAGAGGGCGTCGCGGCCGCCATTTTTGCGGGCCCAGGTCCGTCGGTTTCGGTCCCAGGCCGTTTTCACTGAGTGGAGGTGTACTAAAGGGAGGTTTGTCCACCGCCGAGGCTCGGTCTTCGAGGAAGCGCAAGCATGGAGTGTACAGTCAACCCGCACAGTAAGGATGGGCAGCCTTCCCCAGGGTACCCTTGCATCCTTGCCTCCTCGGCCCATCCTTGGCCGCGTTCGCTGGCCGCGCCCCGCTCGAGGAGCTTCGAAATGGGCGTCCAAGGCCCTTGCATCATTACCGCGCATCCTTTACATACGGGTTGACTGTAAGGCGCGTGGGCCAGCGAAGGGTCTCATTTCGCATGCAGTGGGGACCCACGCCAAGAAGCACCCGGCTTGCCTCCAGGGTGCCCTGTGGGCTTCTTGGGTTTCGACAGCTTTGCTGAGGAAAGCGTGACGTTCCCGCACCAAAAGTCAACTGACGTCCTTGGGTCTCAGGGTTGGGATTTTTGTGAAAGATTTATTGTGG
Organism: Prorocentrum cordatum; assembly: GCA_963575745.1. Taxonomy (NCBI): domain Eukaryota; class Dinophyceae; order Prorocentrales; family Prorocentraceae; genus Prorocentrum; species Prorocentrum cordatum. The sequence continues at coordinate 148,001 of CAUYUJ010020462.1, forward strand.
ACTGGCCTTCGCTGTACGAAACCGGCGCGATCATTCGCCAGACCAGCCGGCATTGGTGCCACGTTTCGGGGGGGTTCTTCCCCGATCCGTGGATTTGGCGCCCACGCGCCAGATCCACGAATTCTACTCATGTTAGCGTGCGCCCGCGGATTGTGCGTGCACCTTCCGTCTGTCCTCGGCGTCACCCCAACGTATTTATACTGTGTGCGTCGCGCCCCCCCCCCCACCTCGACGAGTATGGAATGCATTGCACATGATCTGGAAGAGAACAATCGCAAGATGCAGGATGGATCACCGACAATGATCGCCAGTGCACTTTCTTGTCCGCCTGAGGCCCACCATCGAACATAAGCGCCTCCTGCCTTGCCAGTGTGGCCCCTTCCGGGGAAACGGACTCGAGCAGTGCTACGGGAGAAATAGGACGAAGGAGAGGCAAGGGGGGCAGGGCAGGGGAAAGTGGAGACTGTCTGCAACTGGCACCTCTGCCCGACAACTGCTTCAATATAAACCCTTTCAATTGTGAGGGGCGGAGGGTCAGAATCCGCGCAGAAACGCATGGAGAACACAATACGCCCTCAGACACTGTTCAGCATAGTAGGCCCCAATGCACGCGTGGATGAACTCACTCGGGGCCAATCCGTAGAACTGGTCAAGGCGATGCTGCTGGGCATCCGCACCGGACCGCTTACGCAGCTGGTCCGCGAGACGCGCCATCTGCGCGTACGGCGGCATCGACGTGCGGAAGCCGAACCGGAGCAACAAGAGAGCAATGTCATAATCCGATCCGGTGCGCCTTTGCATGCGCCAGAGTTGTTGTACGGAGAAGCTGCTATAGCCTTCCCGGTGCAACTCCAAAATGTCCAAGAGAATCGCGTACACCAAATCTTTGGTCTGAAGGCCAATCTGCGCCCACCGGGCTCGTCGCGCAGTCAGATCAGAGGCCCAACGGCGCATATGTTCCCTCGTTGCATGCTCCACGTACGGCTGCAAACGCCTCTTCCCCCTCAAGGCTTCATTTCCTGTCAGAATAAACTGCTCATTCGGGTTGTAATGGCCGACCGTAAGCGCAGTAAAACTCAAAGTAATCAGCCCATCCAGGTACTTGAAAGTAACCTCCTGGACATTATCTCTGAAGTGAGGCTCGGGTTGGAAGCGCAAAACGTCGTCATTATATGCATGCCATAAGCTGCTCCAAGCATGAATCACAGAACCTATTCGAAAATGAACAATAATCGTCAACATAGCGCTTCACGGCCACGCACCGCTTCCGATCAGCAGGTAGATGCCACCTCGCACACATGTGTCTCCAGACGCGCTGGTCGAAGACGAACTCCCTATGGCAGCAGACGACGCTCAAAAGGATGCGGCTCATCGGCCCACCGATCGGGATGCCAGAAAGCTGCGTGACCACTAGAGGCCCGAATCGGTAACATGCCATCCTCAAGACAACGTCACAGCAGCGCCGCAAGGTGTGGAAGGTGAACACGTCCCTGTCCTTGTGCACTACACCGATGGACCCGCCGAAATCGCCGTTCAACCGGGCCTCGCGGAACACGTGTACAGTGTCAGGAAATCCACGGGCTCCCGCATCAGCGAACAGAGATTCGATTGACCCTCGAACGGAGTCCTGGGATACCATTTCAAACGCCTGCGCTGCGTCTGCAACGACAACACCAGGCCGTTCCATGCACGTACCACACATAGCGCAACGAGGTGACGAAGCTGGCGCGGGGCCGATGAGCTCGCCAGCCCCCTCCCGGATCTCATCGAACGCCGTGGCCAAGTTCCACAGCTCAGCTCCGCCGTGCCAAACCTTCATGATCACGATTTGTACGGCACGCGCGGCACGGCGAAGGCTCGAACGGCAAGGGAGGCGAAAGAAACTAACAATATTCCTGAGGCAAGAATGCCCCGCCTTCGAACAGCGTTTAAAAGTGTAACCGTCGGCACTCTCCCCCCAACACTTCGATTTCACAGTACCGTAAACGTACGGCACGGTAGACATTGATACCGGCGCAGATCTGGGCAACAAGCACTTCGGTAAGACGGTATCGCATAAACCACGGTACATGTCGACGAGGCTGCTCGGGGACATCGCTGCAACGGTCCACCGCCCGTCCGAAGCAAGAAACTGGCGAAACATCCGGAACCACATTCCTTCCACAGAAGACCCCCACATGGTACCGGCATCCTTGTCGTCCATGGTGTAGCACGTCCTGGGGTTCCGGCTCGACACGGCATGAGCAGCATCAAAGATCTCCTGCACGAGACTATCATGTAAATGCGGTACCACAACGTCCGCGGAAGCAGCAAGAGCAGCATATGAAAGATAACGCATGCAGAGAAGAGAAAACCTTGATTGCCCAAGCCAACGCCTGCATTCAGAGAGCTGGGAGAAAGCGAGCGCACGCGTCGACAGCTCGACCCGGCCTTTCGCATTCATGGGTATACGGAACATGTCACATCCACGACAATACGGCTCGCAATCCTGGTCAACCAACTGCTTCAAAGCGTCCATCTTCAAACTGCGTAGCTTCATGGGGGCGTCAAAAAGAAGGCGCTTATGGGTGAACACTGGGCTCGGCACGATCTTCAAGCTGCGGCGGCAGTGCGATACCCAATGCTCAACCTGCGGCCTGGCACGCATCTCGTGGAATACTGCACGGACCCATTTCCAAATAACAGGCTTGAAAGCCTCGGAAGACACTCGCAAAATAAATCCCGTCGGCCTCGGAAAATGCAGCTCTCGCAGCGCACATATGATAGTCTGCTGCGCACGTGCCTTGTCGCATACATGTGGTAGGGCACGGCACGAGTTGTGGAAGAAATACAAAACGTCACCACCACAGCCACGTTTCAAGGTGCTGCGAAGTATCACATCGACGTTGGGTGGGTTCCATTTGTTGCCACTGTGCCTTTGGCCCGCAAACTTGAGTAGCATCCACAAATTGCCCTTGGCAGAAATATCAACAGGTCCTGGAAGAAGCTGTCGGCGCTGAAATTTCCGGTAAACGTCCTGGAACGGTGCCCGCAGGATCGACTGCACTGACGCCGCATTTGCCCTGTACTTCGCAAAGCTCTCCCCAGCACGAATAACATAACGAATGTAACATGCAAAGAAACGAAACCTGTCATCCGAAGTGGACGGGGACCCAAGGCGTACGCGTCTATCACGCTGAGAACGGCGCGCCCGGCACGCACTCGAAGGGGAAGGCGTCGACGTGCAAGATGTCGGAGGCAGAGGCGGCCCTCCAACCGAGTGAATATAATTCGCACGAGGGTGTGCCCAACCAATCAAAGCTCTCCAGTGAGGCCGCTGACTGCTCACCTGAAGCACCAACGCAGATACAGCGAAGCTTGCAATGCGGCGTGCCCAATAACGACAGGTAGCGTGCCTGCGTCGGTACCCGGGCACGGCGTGAGGCCGCCAGCTTCGTGAAGGATCCGTAGTGCTCGAAATACCTGCAAACGCCTCCCGCTAACCCTGAATCCTTCAGGCTGCGCCGTTTGCAGCGGGCGAGACCAATATACTCAGAACTAGCGGTGAAAAGTTGATAAACGTGCGCATGGGCGGAATCACCAATAGCGTACTTGAGCTGCAAAGCAACGAAATCGACCAAAACTCTGGCAGAGAGTAGTGATCCTACCGTACCTGTGGCAGCCAGCGCGTCCGCAGTGACGGGCATCAGCGGGCGACACAATCTCCATGCCCTCAGGCGCGAACGCCGGCCTGACAAAAACAAGGATCTCAACTCCAGCGTGGACGCGCAGACTGTGAGGGTGCACAACAACATCTTGATCGGCTTGGCCCTGAAGGTCGGCTTTTTCATGTGAGTATCCATCAAGACGTCCAGAACTGCACGCAGAGCCTCGGCCCACCTTGCACTGGGCCGGGCAATCATGAGCTGCACGGCCGTGTAAGTACCTAGTCCAGTCAATACCTGCAACATCTCCGGCCTCTGCTGGCCGAGCGAAGGCACAAGCGAGGACCAAGGTAGGCAAAACACGGGGAACGCATCCGGGACCAGCCCGCTCACCATCTTTATAGCAGCGCCTACTGCCCCAGACCGGGCCGCATCCTGCAGACTAAGGTCCCCCCCGAGAACCCTCTCAGCCACGCGGTCGATATCCTGTGCAAAAGTTGACGCCGCACAAGGCGCACAATCAAAGAAAACAAAGCAAAATATGAATAAATGTATGGATCTGACAGAGAACATGGATCGTGAAGAACACGCACCAACAATGCGAGGTCCGCACGGCGCTGCAGACGGTACAGTATCGTGTGCAGGAGCACAATCAACACCTCCGCACCTGCAGTCACTCCCTCTCGACGAGTATGGAATGCATTGCACATGATCTGGAAGAGAACAATCGCAAGATGCAGGATGGATCACCGACAATGATCGCCAGTGCACTTTCTTGTCCGCCTGAGGCCCACCATCGAACATAAGCGCCTCCTGCCTGGCCAGTGTGGCCCCTTCCGGGGAAACGGACTCGAGCAGTGCTACGGGAGAAAGAGGACGAAGGAGAGGCAAGGGGGGCAGGGCAGGGGAAAGTGGAGACTGTCTGCAACTGGCACCTCTGCCCGACAACTGCTTCACCGGGTTGACGCGCGCACCGAGAAATCTTGTAGTATGTGCGTCGTGGCGGGCGCTTTCTGGCCACACCGCTCGGGAAACGATGTGCTACAAGATGGGTAAATGTTCGGGTCGGACGCGCGCCTCCAGGGAGGACGTATAGTACTAGTATGTCCTTGTGCCTCCCATGTTCGTCCGTCCTGCGCGTTTTTGCCATGAGGCAAGCGGGTCCTGAGGGAAGTGGGTCCCGAGGTTTTTCGCCGATTTCGGGCTCGCGGAGCTCTCCTCGGGCCCCAGGGCCATCAATCAGCTGCTCTAGACGAAAAGTTGGTCTTGGGGGAAGGCCCCAGGGTCCAGGGCCTGTTTTCCTCAGGGCTCGCTCGCTTCATGCCGACTGCGCGCTTGGTGCCAGGATTTCTTGCACGCTCGCCTGGCGTTGCCACATTCTCCGCCCTCAAGGCGAGAGCTCTTTTTCGGACAGCAGCGTGCTGGCCTGACATGGGCGCTCTTCCGGCACACACCCTATCCGTCCTTCCCGTCCCTTGCGTCGTGCCCGCCCTGCCCGTCGCGTCGGTCTCGTCGTGTGCTGATCGTCTGGCCGTTCGTCCGCCGGCCTTTGAGTCTACCTGGCAGTTAGCGGTCCAGGCACTCAGCCAGTTCATCGGATGATTAGCGTCCCCGTCGGTGTTGGTGGCAGTCCTTCTGGGTCTCTATCTCTTGGTGCCTCTGTCTCGCTGTGCCTTGTTCTCTCTCTGCCTTGTCTCTGTAGTTATGCCCATGCCTGCCATACCGTGTCTGGTTTGTGCGCCGCACAGAGCTTGCCCTCGGAACAGCCTCGGCAGGTTGACATCATGCGTCTATTTCGATGTCGCCACCTCTGGCGCTAGGCTTAGGTCGGGCGTGTCCCATTACAGGGGATTTTTGGCGAAAACTTGAACACCCCCAAAATACCCCCAACATGTTCAAAAATGGTCCGAACATCGTCCCGAGACTATTTTTTTGATCGTTTTGAAGCGTCCTCCTGTAGAGGGACAGGCCCGACTTCACGCCAGGCACGTGGCGTGGCAGGATCTGCGTTTTGCTCGCTCGAGGGCCTCGATCTGGCTGTGAGCGTGCAGCCTATTCTCTTCTGCAGGCACGTCTGCAGGCACAGACACGGCCCGCCCGCGCCGGGTGCTGCCGGCGGCAGGTCCGGCCCCAGCCCGTGGATCTCCCATCCTCGCTTCCCTCGGGGGCGGATAAAACCTCCTACCATGATTATTTTTGATTTTTGTTGGGTATCTCTTATTGTTCGCCCAAACTCCGCCTGTAGGGGGACATGCCCGACCTGATCTTAGAAGGACCCCTGCTTCCTAGAAGGGCGCGGGCCTTCTGTGCAGATGTCGAGCCAGCGCCTTCTCAGGAGCAGCCTCCTTGTGAGAAGCCTTCCCCCCGTCCCCCTACCCTCGGGGGTGGGTAGGCCCCCCACCCTGACACGTCGATTAGCGAATTGGCCGTTTTCGGTTCGCCAGAGGGCGTCGCGGCCGTCATTTTTGCGGGTCCAGGTCCGTCGGTTTCGGTCCCAGGCCGTTTTCACTGAAGGGAGGTTTGCTAAAGGGAGGTTTGTCCACCGCCGAATCCCTCGGCCCTTCCCTTGAGCTCAAGTTTTTATACTCGAACACATAACGCGCGTTATGTGGCCCCCAACCCACCCACCCACCCAGTAGATAACATAACGCCCGCCGCCCCACCCACCCCCGTTGCAGCAGCGCGTGTTGTTTAGCGCGCAGGTATGCTGTTCGTAGTGCGCGCGGAACGTGTTTGCAGCGTGCGCAGGCATTTGCTTGTGGTATGTAGAGGCGCGAGGCGCGCGCAGGCTGATGTGGCACCCGCGCAGGCGCGGCGGCACACCCAGCAGTGGAAACAACGAGCAGTTCGGCGTGCATAGCGCACACGCCGGCTGCGGCGGCAATTGTGGTGCACACAGGCGCGGTGGTGTCCAGCATTGTCGTACGCAAAGATAATTACTGTTGTCCGCGCAGGCAACGGGGGTATGGGGCCGTGCCCTGGAGGTGTACACGGGCTTTGTGGTGTACGCAGGCACAGCGATGTACATGCTGGATGCGTATACAGGCACAGGGGTGCATTCGTACCGACGTTAGTAGCGGGGAGGGTCGTCCAGAAGAAAATATAAACCCAGCCAGACAGTCCACGGGCTTTCTAACGCGGCATTGCCGTGCAGGCGCGGCGGCGGATTACATTCCAGCTGTCGTGCAGACTCGGCGGCGACCTCGGGGGGGGGGGGAAGTTTGTCCGCCCGCGTAGTGTCGACTGGGGCCGTTCTGGCGCGAGCCGCCCGTCGGGAACGCCCGACGCGGTCCTACCAGGCGGGCGGCTGCTCAGTAGCGTCTCTTCTTTGGAGACGGTCACCAGCGTCTTCGGGCCCGCCCGCGCTCCATAGAAAAAGGACGAGGAGGGCGAGAGGTAGGCGGAGGAGGAGAAGAAAGCAGACGGCGAGGAGGAGGAGGAGGGAGTTGCATTGCACTGGGAACCAGCATCACTGGCATGGGGGGAATTATCCTTCCGGCGCGTGGTACAGGCACCGTGCTCGCATGCGTCAGCAATCACGGTTGACGGTCAATTGAGTAATGGCTGGCGTTGCTTCGTTCAAAGCCTTCCTGAGGTGATGCGGATTCATCTCGCTCTCAGCCCTTCGTTCCGGGAGTGTGGACAGGCAGAGACGGGGAGGCGGGAAGAGGAGGCCTAGAAGGAAGGAGGAAGGAGAGGCCTCGCCTACAGCCTCAACCAACTGCACTGGCCATCACACCTGCACGATGTAAGTATGTCCTGCACGATGTACGTATGTCCATGTAATTTAGGCACCCTCGGGCCCTCCAAACCTCCGGAGATCCCCGCGGACCTACGGGTTCTCTTGAACCCCCCCCCAAAAAAAAACAGGCCCCAACAAGGCCCTAAGAGGGACCAGTGGGGGCCCAAAAAGGTCCCGAGAGGATCCCAAGAAGGCCCCAAGAGGACCCCAAGAGCTCCGAGAAGGCGTCTGACGGTGCGCAATTGCACACCATATTTGAGGCCCTCTTCGAACGCTCTTGGGGCCCCTTTAAGCCCCCTTGAGGCGCCGAGAGGCTCCCAGGAGGCTCCGAGACGGCTCCGGGAGGGCACCAAGACGGCTCCAAGACGACCCCTGGAGATGTGCAACGGCCATTGCACATCTCCAGGGCCGACGCACGTCGACGCGCGTCGACTGCGAGCACGATGCTCGGATATTTATTTCCAGGAGGTCAACGTCGCAGGGACGTGGGCAGACAAGGCGCAGCCCGGAGGCTTCCACTTCAACTTTCGGCGCGCGCGACAACAAGCCGAAGTGGGTGAACTTCGGGCCGGTGGAGCTTAAAATCGTCCACTGTCACACTGGCGAGGGGCAGCAGTATTTGAACGTCTACCTTAAGAACCTTCGGCGTGCTGGGTTTCATGTCGGAGGGCTGCTGGGTGAGGATGATTACACGGAGGCTGCGACGCTCGAGGCAGGGTGCCGGAAGATGATATCCCTATCGGCGGGTCCGGATGGTCAAGCTCCGCATCGACAGGGCTCCTCCGCAATCGGCTATTGAGCCCGCCTGCCCTGCCGTGGTGCAGGATTATACATATAACGGGGGGCTGGGCCAGAGGGCCGGGGGCCGGCGCCTCGACCGCAAATGTGGGGCCCGGGCGTCATTTTCTTTGTTCGCACACACGCGCGCCCAAACACCCAAACACACACACACACATACACACACACACACACACGCACACGCACACGCACACGCACACGCACACGCACACGCACACGCACACGCACACGCACACGCACACGCACACGCACACGCACACGCACACGCACACGCACCACGCACACACGCACAC
>CAUYUJ010020463.1:0-89857 GCA_963575745.1 Prorocentrum cordatum
GCATCAGAGAAAACGTTTCCGAGGCGGTTGTTAACCTGCCTGCTCTCACCGCCACCGTCATCACCTGCAGCAACAACATCAGCACCACAATCTCCAGCGACAGCACTATAGCAGCAGCGGCAGCACCATCAGCACCACCACCACTGTCAGCATCAGCACCAGCAGCAGCATCGGCAGCAGCACTATCAGCAGCACCAGCATCACCACGATCAGCAGCAAACGCATTAGCAGCATCACCAACACCAGCAGCACGAGAACCATCACCGCCAGTAGCAGAAACAACAGCAGCACCATCACCAACAAAAACAGCAATACCAGCACCAGCAGCAGCACCAGCAGCAGCACCAGCAGCAACGCGAGAACCATCAACGCCATCAGCAGCAGAATCAGCACAACCAGCAGCAGCACCACCAGCAGCAACACCACCAGCGGCAATAACACCAGCAGCAGCACCAGCAGCACCTGCCCAGCAGCAGCACCACCACCAGCACCAGCAACATCACCAGCAGCACGAGAACCAGCAACACCAGCAACATCACCAGCAGCAGCAGCAGTGCCAGCAACAGCAACAGCACCCGTAGCAGCATCCGCACCCTTCGCTATACCACAGATATCTCAATTCAGCGGTATTGCCCGCGCTGTCGCACTATGTGGGTTTATTCAGCCCTTCTCCCGTCAGCTCTCCAGGAGATTGTTCCTGGATGGGCTGGTGGAGATACGCAAAGCGTCAATAATTGGCAATATACGTAGATCGGTCTTCGCCGTATGTTGAATCTCGCTCCGATATATGTGATACATTATTATATGTATATGAATCCAACACCTCCTCCACCGAACCGCCGCCCAATGAAGGGCAATATGCGAATGGCCGCGTCGGCCACCGCGGCGGCCGCTGGCCACCACTAAACAAAAGAGTGCCTGGCGGCGCATTGGCCATGGGTTGTTGATATCACCATCCTCCATATTCGAGAGAGGGAGAAAGAGATAGAGAGAGAGAGAGGGGGACTGCATATATGTGTATATATATACACATATGTATGTGTATATATATATATGGCTCCAAGACTGCCCCAAGACGGTTCCAAGTGCCCAGGCCCTTCCGAGAGCCACCCCGAGAAACCCAAATTTGGTACGAAACCTGAATGACACAAACGTAGCGTTGCCGTCTCGCCTTCTCTCTTCTAGTGAGCTCTTGAGGCTCCAAGGTGGCCTCAATATGGCCCAATGCGATGGGAACAGGGTGGCGGGGGGGCGGGAGAGGGGGGTGGGGTGAGGTGGCCGGGGGGGTGAGGGGCGGGGGGGGTGGGGGGCGAGGGGGCGGGAGGGGGGGGGGGGGGGTGCGTGGGGGGGGGTGGCGGATGGCGGATGGGGGGGGTGGGGGGGGGTGGGGGGAGGGGAGGGGGGGGGGGGGGGGGGGGGGGGGGGGGGGGGGAGGGGGGGGGGGGGGGGGGGTGGGGGGGGGGGGGCGGGGGGGGGGGGGGGGGGTTGGTTGGGAGGATGGCGGGTGGAGGGGGGTGGAAAGGGGGGGGGGGGTTGCAAAAGCGCAAATGCGTTTTCAGTTTTTTCTGGAAACAATGTGGGCAAGATTCCCCCGAGGGGCTTCTCGCGCCCCTCGCAATAGCCGCAAGATGGCACCAAGACCAGGTCAATCAATTGGGCCGCACCGTGGGCCCCACGAGAAATCAACGACAAGCCCGATATCGGCCCGAGAGGCCCCCGAGAAAACGTGCCCGAGGCCACTCTTAAACTGCATGATTCCACCGTTACCGCCATCACCAGCAGAAGCATGAGCAGCAACGCCACAACCGCCAGCAACCGCATTTGCATAAGCATGAGCACCATCAGCACCACCACAATCACCAGCACCAGCAACACAACCAACATCAGCACCGCCACCAGCACCCGCAGCAGCATCAGTTGCAGCACAAACGTCAGCATCACCAGCACCAACAGCAGCGCCACCAGCACCCGCAACACCACGAGAATCAGCAACACAAACAGCAACACCAGCAGCAGCATCACCGCCACCATCAGCAGCAACACCAACACCATCGCATAAGCAGCGTCACCAGCTGCAGCAGCATCATCATCACCACAAGCAACAGCACCAACACCATCACCGACTTCACGAGAAAAAGCCACCCGCGCGCGCGCGGGTGACCATGGTGACCAGCGCGCGCGCGCGCGAGCGCGCGCGTCGGAGTTCAGTATTGCGCGCGCGTCGGGGTTCTGTATTGTCCACAATAAAAGGTTACATATAATGTCACAGGCTGAATTCAAACTTTTTGCTGTTCCCTAAAAGGGGCGCGTTGGCCTATTGTGGACAATACAGACCTCCGACGCGCGCGCGCGCGCGCGTTAATGAGTTTGTCCACAAGAAAAGCCGACATACAATTCCAAAAATTGAATTCAAACATTATGTTGCGTTTTAAAGAGACGGGCGCGTCGACTTTTCCAATGTGCATGGACAATACAGAGCTCCGACGCGCGCGAGTTGAGAGTTCTAAGATATTGTCCGCAACATGTGATTCCTCTAACTGAATTCAACATTTCTGTATGTCTTTAAAGAGTCTTGGTTTAAGTGACTTTCCAACTCTCATGGCTCGTGGCTCATGGTGCCATTGTGGTTTTTGTGGTTTCATCGAAGAGCACGCATGGTGGGCATCTCCCAAGATACATCGTAGCTTCCCGCAGCGGAACCCATAAATTCCCAAATGGGACACATAGATTCCTGCAGGTGTACCCATAGACCCCCGATGCAGAAACCATTATATAGTTCCCGACGGGAACCCAACTCCCGCTCGTGAACCCATATAATCTTTCCGCAAGGGAACCCGTATATTCCCAGAGAAGCCTTAGATTCTTGCAGGGGGCGCCATAAATTCCCGCATGGAAACTCATGGACACCCAATATACATCCCCGAAAGTCCGAAGGGAGCCCATAAGTTCCAAGCCCTTGCCCTTGTCCTTCTCCTCCTCCCCTGCTGGCATCATATTTTTCGTCATTGCCCTCCTCCTTCTCCTCTTCACCCAATGTCAACCCCTGTTGCGGCCATGTGGCGATGCGCGTGACGCGCCAGGACCCATGCGCAAGGTCCAAGCGCGCCAGTCTATCGGCATCGAACGCCCAACCGCGTACAACAAGGCAAAATTCCCCGCGCGCGTGGACGCGCGCGCTAAAATGAACCCTCAACGGTGACCGAACGGATTTCGGGTGACCCGCGATCGCGGGTGACCCCCGCGCTCGCGCGGGGAGTTCTGCATTGTCCACAATGCAGAAGCCGACGTGTACTTCCAAGAACTGAACTCAAAACATCTGTGTCCCTTTAAAGAGGCCAGCGGGGCGTGCAGGCTTTGCTTATTGCGCGGGTCTTTGCACCTGCGGCCCCACATAGAACGTCGTCGTCGGTCGGCACGTCGGTCGGTCGGTCGTCGTCGTCGTAGTCGTTGTCGTCGGTTGCCGTCGGCGCGGGTCGAATGCACAAGCGGTGGAGGGGGGATAAGGGGGGGGGGGGGGTGCTGTGGGGCGATGCGGGGTGCGAGGGGCGGAGGGGGGAGGGGAGGGGAAGGGCGGGGAGGAGGGGAGAGGGGTGTGGGTGTGGTGTGGGGGTGGGGAGGGGGGGGGGGGGGGCGACAGCGCCGATTACGTTGAATGGCAGCGTTGTGTCTGATCGATCGGGGCGCTGATCGGGCGATGCCTCATCCCTCATGAACCATGAGGGGGACTTATCTAATCACCCTTACCGTCCTCCACCACTGCAAATTTTGGGCAATGGTAACCAGTACACACAATATATATATATATATATATATATGTTCTGGCGCATCTTGTGGATTCGGCGCAATACAGAACTCCCCGCGCGCGCGCAAGGGGAGGAACGGGGATGGGGGGGGAGCCAGAGTGTTCGGCGTTGGCCGCATCCAGCCCACCAGACCAAGATGACCTTCAAATGGCTTAAGATAGCCCAAACACCCGAACGCACGGTGAGAGGGGCAATGCATGTGGTGCGGTTTATGTGCATGGTGCAGCCACTGTCAGCCATCGTGGGCCCCAAGCAGCTTATGTAGTGCACTCTCTGTGGTGCAGTCTATGTGGTGCAATATATGCGGTATGTGGTGCAGTCTATGCGGTGCAGTCTATGTCGGCCGTACTGGCCCCAAATGGTGCACTCTATGTGGTCTAGGATGTATGTGTTTGGCTCGTTTAGTTGGCTGGTCCGTGTATGAATGTAAATATATGTTAATATTTCACACGCCAAGGCTGGTCGCCGCGGCTCCGCGTCTGGACGCGGCTCGAAGCGTAGTTGCCGAGAGCCGAGAGGGGGGTGGGAAACATGAAACGGCGCGAAGATACGCGTCGCGAAGATAAATAAGCGCAAATATTTGGGGCACGAGTGCCGAATGCCACGGCGCGAAGATAAGCACGGCACGAGTGCCGAATACCACGGCACGAGTGCCAGACACGGCAAGCGAAGATAAGCGGCGCGAAGATACGATGCTTAATTACAATTACAATTATTAAACCGATGCCGCTTTGGCCCAAATGTACTTGACCGCGCGGTCGAGGTCCTTCAAGGAATGCGGGCGTGAGAGGGCGGCATGGCCGCCCATCGTGGCCGCCGACGCCGCGGCGGCCATGGCAAGGGCCGCGGCGGCGTGACGCCGACTGTGAAACGCCGACAGTGCAGGGCGCGGGCGAGCCAGAGAAAGAAAGCGGCACTCTCGGAGCTCTCGGCGCTACTTGCAGAAGCGTTGCCAGCCCCGTGCTCGGGAGAATCTTGCAGGAACGTTGGCAGCGTTGCCATCTCCGAGCTCTCGGCGTCCGACTCGGTCTGGTGCGCCAGGTCTGTGTCACCTTGCTCGCCGCGCCCGAGGGCCAGGGCGCCGCGCCCCACCGCAGCGCAGCGCGGCGCTCCACCGCGGCGCGGGGCACGCCGCTCGAGGTCAAGGACGCCGCGCTCCGCCGTCGCGATCGAGGCCCAGGACACCGAGGCATGCGAGCTCGCCCTCGAGCGCATGGAGGAGATGGATCTGCGGATGCGCGAGATGCAGCTGCGCAGGGCAGCGCTGGAGGAGAGGATGGACGCACTGGAGGACCAGCTCCAGCAGGCGAGGGCAATGCTGGGCGCGATGTGGCATGAGCGACAGGACGCACTAGACACGCACGACGCCACCGAGGCCAGAGCCGTCGATGTCGCCATAGAGGCATGCGAGGACTCGGTCATAGATCGCACCAGGCGACTGATTATGGCAGAGGTGCACTACAACGCCGTGGAGCGTATGATTCGGTATCGTACTCAGCATTCTCAGCCGACCGCGGTCGATGGCCCTGGCGACAGCGCCGCCTGGCAGTGAGGGGCGCCCAGTTTAGAGCGCATGTGTTCTTAGATTCCTTTTCAGGCGTTCACGCGCCAGGACTGGTCGCCGCGGGCCGCGGCTCCGCGTCTGGACGCGGTCCGAAAAAAGGAACAACAACAAACAATAGTGTTAAGCAATGTGTTCAAATATAAGACAGTCAAATGCCAGGCAAGATAACTGGCGGTGCGTAGCGCGCGCGCCGCTGCTCGCAAGTGCAAGCATTGCTTGGGTTAGGCACGAGCGCGCGCGCTCTCTGAACCCAACCGTGCGCGATAAGGAAGCGCGAAGATAGGAAGATAAGGAAGCGCGAAGATAAGAAGCGCGATGGTAAGAATCGCACAGATAAGGCAGCGCGAAGATAAGGAAGCGCGAAGATAAGAAGCGCGATGGTAAGAATCGCACAGATAAGCAATGCAAATATAAGATGCGCAAAGATGCTGGCCGTTGCGGTTCAGGTTGGCAGCATGGGGTCCAAGAACGCCCCCATCACGCCGCCATTGCACCGCCGTCCCTCGCCGAGCGCGCAGCCGCAGTCGCAGCTGCGGCGGTCCGCTCGGCGAGCGGCCGCGGCGCAGCCGCAGCGCAACCGCAGTCGCAGTCGCAGCCGCGTTCCGCGGCCGCGGCGCAGCCGCAGCCGCTGTCGCAGCCGCAGTCGCAGCCGCGCTCCGCGGCCGCGGCGCAGCCGCAGCCGCCCGCGGCGGCGATCGCCATGCCTCGAGAAGGCAGGCCCGCAGTCTTGCCGTCGCAAGCCCCGAGGAGCTATGCCCGCAGCCTCGGGTCGCAGCCGCAGTCGCTGCCCGCAGCCTTGCCGTCGCAGGTCTCGAAGAGAAAAGCCCGCATCCTCGAATCGCAGCCGCAGTCGCAGCCCGCGGCCTTACCGCCGTCGGCGAGGAGGCAAGAAACATCGTCGCGGCGTGCACAGAGCTTACGGCTTCATTATGGACCCATGGATCCAAACGTGGGATCGGCCGCTGCAGCGGGAGATGATATCCGACCAGGGCTTACAAGAGGTGAACCCCGCGGACGGGCCCGATGACGAGATCTGGATGGACTCCGAGGACTGGTCCTTTGACGAGATCAAGGGCTAGATCATTGGCGCGCGAACGCCGACTTTGTTGTGACTGGCAACTGCCGATGTTGACTCGCAACTGCCACTCTGCTCTGTTGTGACGCCGCTCGAGGGCTATACCATCGGCGCAAACGCCGCCTCTGCTAGGACTGCAGATGGAGGGGTGATTGCGATGCTCGCGGGGGCTGGCCTGACCGCGCTTATCATATTAGCTGCAGCGCCCGCGCTGGTGGTTTGAGCCAATAGTGCATACAGTACACTATAAGTTTTAAGTACATTGTATATGGATGGCGGCTCCTCATCACAGCGGAAATCCGAATGCCACGCGCATGAGGTGCGTGTCTTGCAGTCAGGGGAGTGGAACACGACTCTTGCTGCTTATATTGCTAATCACCGCTGGGGCCCCAGCAAGAGATCGCTGACGAAAAATCCGACCCATGTTCCTCGCTCCTCCAGCCCCCAATTCCAATTCCCAACGCCCATGCTCCCACCGCCATCGCTTGCCACCATTTCCCCTCCTTGTCTTTCCACCTACCACACCCAGACACTCCTTCTTGCCATCGCCTTCCGCCGCTTTATGCGGCGCGCGCGCCACGTAGCGAACGCGCGCGTGCGGGGGCTGGAAAGCGATGATCGCTGCGAAATTTGGAAAGGGTTGACATATCCCACAAGCCCTCTGGGCGTAGGTGGTTTAGGGAGTTTCCTCTTCCAACCTCCTTCTTCCCCTTCGGGGAGGGGTTTACCCCTCCCCCCTTACCCTCTCCCATGGACCTGGACAGGGCGCCCCGCGAGGTGTCAGAGGGTAGTTCGCCAAAGACGGCTCCAAGAGCGCCTCGGAGAGCCTATAAGATGAGCTCCAAGATGGCCCAAGATAGCCGAAGATGCCTCAATATGGCTCCGAAGATGCTCCAAGAGGTCCCAAGACCGCCCCAAAGCTCCAAGAGGCCCCCCAAGAGGCCAAAATCTTTCAAACACCTTCGGAAAACCAATGATGTTCTGCTTCTCGCCTTTTCGCTTCCGATGGCCATCCGAGGCTTCAAGATGGCCCCAAAATGGCCCAAAAGGGACACAAGAGGGGCCCAAGAGAGCCCCAAGACGGCCCCAAGAGCGCCCAAGAGCGCTCCAAGAGCGCCCCAAGAGGGGTCCAAGAGGCGATTCTGGGGGCTCTAAAGGGGCAAGGCTAATTAAGGGGCCCCTCTTCTTTGATCGATCTCCTTCAAGATTGCCCCAAGAGGCGCCCAGAGGCTTCCAGAGGCGCAAAGATTGCCCCCAAGATGGCCCCAATAGGCTCTCATAAGATGCTCCCAAGAGGGCCCCAAGAGGACCCAAGACCCCCTCCCCCCCCCCCCCCCCCCCCCCCCCCCCCCCCCCCCCCCGAGGCACCCAAGACGCCCGAGAGACCCCCAGGACCGCCAGGAGGCGCCCAAGAGGCCTCCAAGAAGCGCCCAAGAGATATCCCAAGAGGCTCCGACAGGCATCCAAGAGACCTTTGGCCATTTTGCTCGCCCTCCTCCTCCTCCTGCTCATCCGTCTTCCGTCATCCGTCCTCCTCCTTCTCCTCATCCTCCTTCTCTTCCTCCTCCTCCTATTCATTTTCCTTCTCCCCACTCCCTCATCCATCCATCCAGCATCCTCCGTCTCCTCCTTCCTCCTTCGCACGGTTCGGCTGCCCCCCTCCTTGCTCCCGCACTTCCCTGATCACCTCAACTCGCCTGGGCGTTGTTTCTGGATGGGCTGACGGTGATGCGCGAAGCGTCTAGACTTTTGCAACAGCACCGATTGGACATGCAACGAAATCTGTTTGTCCTACCCGTCCCCCCTCGGCGACACTGCATTGCTGCATCCGCCAATGCCTATGCTAGGATAGACTGCTGTGCGCACGCGCATCACAACGCTCACTCCTGCGACTCCAACTGCGGGATATCGCCGCCGCCATCGTCGTCATCGGCGTTGCCGTCGTAGACCGTCCAACCACGTTTGAGAATATCGCCCGTAAGGGTCTCAATCGCTGTCTCAATGTCGGCGAGTTCCATGGTTTTTGGTTTTTGGTACTGCAAGTGCTTGCGCCCGTCTGCATCCTTGCACTGCAGGAATATAGACTTCCTGCGATAATCGAACTTCGCCTCTGGCGTGGGCAATTCAATGCGATCCTCTGGGCGCTTGCGCTTGGGCGGCTTCACAGGCGTTGGCTGCAAGGCCGACGCCGTCGCCACCTTCTGGAGCCAAGTGAGATTCTCCACGGTCAGCTCAACACATGGCACCCTCAATGGCATGAGCTCCACGGTCATCTTCATATTGAAGGTCGCGCCCTCGTTGCAAGTCAAAGCCACGCTGGTAACATAGGGCAAGTCGTCGGGATTCACCGCCATCCTGTTGAAGCCATCTGGGAGAGCGGGTGGCTTCTCGCACGGGTTGCACGCATGCAAGTGGGCAAGTAGGACCTCGTCCACGCGCGTGTTCCTCGCCTTGCGCAAATCCTCCAGGATGCAGCTCTTGCTCCAGTACTTGGCCTTGCCCTCGTGGGATAGGCCGAGTAAGACAGCGAGAGGTCTATCTGTCTGCCTGAGCTCGACGTACGTAGCTCCATCGATCGTCTTGGTGCACTGGGGCACCCACGTGCGGACGTGCTTCATGTCCGCGGCATGATATTGGACCACGGGCTTCGCCTCGATCGTGAACGACATCGGCGCGCGTGAAAACAGCCGCGCGAACCCCCCGCGGCGGCCGAGCGCAACCTCGCTTGATCACTGACGGCTTGTCACTGCAATCGAGCCCGCGCCCAGCCGCAGCGACGAGGCTTGGACCAGCGCTGCCGCTGCCCCCTCCCCCATCCCCCTCTCCCCGCGCGAGCGCATGCGAGCTGTTTTTGTTTCTCCTGCAAGCGCTGAAAGAGAAGAATACGCCATGTGTCCAGAGGACGCCGTGTGTCCTGCAAGCGCTAAAGGAAATCCGCAATAATAATACCATTGTCTCCTTAATCGGCGCGCCGCCCCACCGACCTGAGATCGCGGCACAAGTGTCTAATAAGCTCGGCTCCGCGAGCCACGACTACTGCGTGCGGACCCTCTTCATCGGCGGCGCCTTCGCCGCCTGCGGCTTCAGTGCACGAAGCTGGTCACCCTTTTTGATGGGTTTGGTGTTTTCCAGGAACGGTATTTTCAATGTAAACTTCTCCGCGCCGACCGAGGCGTCAACGGTGTGAAGCTTGATGGCCATGTTAGACTTCTTGGGGTCGGTCACCTCTTTGTCAATGAGCCAGTAGTGCGGCATGAACCCTTCTATCTTCGCCATCTTGTAGCTGCCGCGCGTGTTGTCCGCGATGCCGCCTGGATCATGCTTCTGCAGCTTCATGAAGATGTAAAGCTTCTGCGCGACGCCGTCCGCATTAGTGATCTCCGCGCCGACGTCGATGGCACCGTTTGGAGCTGTATCCGAGAAGGCAACTTTGGTCGAGAAGGGCGGGAAGATCGCGCTGGAGACATCGATGTCAACCTTGGCGTACACGCCGCGGTGCTCCGTGGGCTCCGTCACGATGTCGACCATCTCGCCCGCTGCCCCCTGTAGGTTACCCAATGCATCAAGCGCCGACGTCACGTGACCAACCAACACCATGCGCTGCCAGTCCGAGTTCGAGCGCGGGTCGCACCTGGCACTCCAATCGTTGATGTATTCCTGTTGGGATGGTGGGATGGGTTGCGGGGGTGGTGGGTTTGGGCGGGGCTGGGATGGGCGGTGGGGTTGGGGTAAAGGTGCGGGATGGAGAACAAAAGGAAAAGAGCACGTGGGCTGCGGGTGTGTAAGACAACCAAGCTCCATTGCCAAAATCGTTGCCCCCTCCCCCACCCCCTCCCCCTATAGTATACACGCCGCCCTCCTACGGCTTGCAAGCGTGGAAGGGGGAGAGCGCGGCGTCCTTCTTCGGCTCGCGTTTTGTGATCACCTTGAACTCTTGTGCACGCGGGGTGAGTAGCGATTTCAGGAGGTATGCCGAATCGACTGTGTAGTCGCTCCCATCGCCGATGCTCTGCAGCTTGATCTCATCCTCCTTGACTTCCTGCACCTTGTATACAGTTTTCATCTTGATGACCTCGATGTGGCAATTGGCGCTCACGCCCATACTTGCCAATTTGTGCATCCTGTCGGCGATTCCGCCTACGCTCTGCACTTGTGCAGAAGCCGCAGCTTGCTGCGCGGGAGCTTTGGGCGGGGCTCCTTTCTTCGCCCACGGGGATGTGATCTGCGTGCCTGCAATGGTAGCCAGGTCTTGCACGTACTCGTAGCCGATGTGGTGAAGCGACTCGAACTTTTGGCTCCTGGGGTCGGGCTTCTTCATGCAATGGTGCACGAGCCTCATGCCGAACCTGTTGATCAACGTCTTCACGGCCGCGTTGTCTTCTGACAGGTTGACAGTTTTTGCGATGTCTATAGCCATCGATTTCATGATGTCTGCCTGCGAGATCATGCGCTGCACTTCCTTGTTACTCGTGAGCTTAAGCCCGAAGTCACCCGATGCAAAGAGGTTCTGAAAGTCGCCCGATGCATACTTGCTGTCGGCGCTCATCATTGCCTTTACGCAATCAATGCGGAAGGGAATGCAGCCCAAACCATCCGAGCCGATCACTGCATCAGCCACCGCCGCCAAGACGGGGCCCTGCACAATGCGCGGCTTCTGGCACGAACGGTTGAAAGCCCGAAGCTCCTTCAAATTCGGTGCGTCTGGTCCACCAGCGAGCTTCCTCGCAAACGTCGCCAAACTCTGGATCTCTGAAACGAAATCTGGATTTCTGGATTGCGCTTTTGTTATTGCCCTACCCCACGCGACGTCGGGGTCCAAGATGTCGCCCTCCTTTTTATTGGCTTCGAAGTTGGCGACGATCTTCTGCACGTCCCCGTGCATCTTGAACAAGGTCTCCCACCTAGTCTCATTCATGAAAACCTTCTGCGCAGCATTTCCAGACTCCTGATTGAACGCGGCTAAAGCCAACATAAATGCGGGGGGGGGCGGGGGCGGGGGCAATCGAAAAGTTAAAGGGTGGGCCATCGATTTCACAAACTTAAGCGGGTCCTGGAGCAAGTCTATAATGGCGCCGAATGCGTCTTCAGCCTGCCAGACAAGCACGTCCCATTCAAACCCCTCCTTCGCAGCATCTGCCAACGTGGGGCGCTTCAACCCGATCTTGTGGATGTCAAGCTTCCCGTCGGTACCGAACTCGACGTTATCTGAATCTGTAGGGCTGCCAAACTGAATGCAGCGGGTCGCCTGGGTCGTGTGCGACTTGCTCACGCTAAGGATTTTGATCTCGCCCTCGTCGTAT
Source organism: Prorocentrum cordatum (assembly GCA_963575745.1). NCBI lineage: Eukaryota > Dinophyceae > Prorocentrales > Prorocentraceae > Prorocentrum > Prorocentrum cordatum. The sequence continues at coordinate 11,743 of CAUYUJ010020463.1, forward strand.
GGCGGCAAGAAGCCGTGGGATTCCTTGACAAGGTCTCCGTTGAACTCGAGTGCCTCGGCGTGGCGCTCGTGAGATGGGGGTGGCATCTCGATGGCAAAGGGCACGCCCACCTCATCCATGCTGAACCCGTCGCTGCAAAAACTGCGCACCAGCGTGCGCACGTGGGATGGAATTATGCCATCGCCGTACCTGTTCCGCGGGTGCACGGCCACGTAGCGCCCATTCGTTTTCTGGCGCCTCAGCAGACCCTCCTTCCGCAACAATCGCACCGCCTGGTCGCGCAACTGGAGAATCGGGGGGCAATGGCTGCACGTATACTCCTTGATGATGTCGAGGATCTGCTCCTGGACGCGCTCCACGCGAGCCTGCATGGTCTCACCCGCCATGGCGTGGCCCAAGCCCAATGCGAGAAACGCAAGGCGGGGGCTGCGCTGAACGCAACTGAAGGGTGGCTGACACCTTTGTCTGGGCCAGCGGCAGCACAAATGCATGAAACAACTATTGATTTCGCAGCATGCCTCCCACGGCGCCCGCGCAATATTCCAGATCGGGCACCAAGGTTCTCTTAGGGTTTAGGGTTAACGACATTGGCGTCACAAGTGTTTTGGGCGTCCTGTTCAGCGCGCGCGCTGTTATATATATTGATTGAAAATGCATGCCCATACATGGCGTTAGTTTGCGTAACTGCAGTTATGTGGCACTTACGCGCCACTTATGTGGCACTTACGCGCCACTTATGTGGCACTTACGCCACTTACATAAGTAGCTCGTAAGTAACTTACGCTACTTATATAAGTAGGCCGTAAGTACTTATAAGTAGGCCAAAGTACTTATAAGTACTTACGCTACTTATAAGTAGGCTGCCCTACTTATAAGTAGCTCCTAAGTAACTTAGCTACATATGAGCTACTTACACTACTTATGAGCTACTTACGAGCTACTTACACTACTTATCAGCTACTTACGAGCGACTTAGGAGCTACTTATAATTGGCGTAACTGCATAAGTACTTATAAGTACCCCCGCCGCGCGCAGTGTAGGCCACTTCGTGGTCTTCGAGTTCCCAGAACTCCATTCCCGGGCCACATTTTGGATGCCCGGAGCCAACTGTAGGCCACTTCGTGCTCTTGGACTTCCCAGAACTCCATTCCTGGGCATGATTTTGAATGCCCGGAGCAAACTGTAGGCCACTTCGTGTTCTTCGAGTTCCCAGAATTCCATTCCCTGGCCACATTTTGAATGCTGAGGCAGGCTGATGCTGAGGCTGAGGCAGGCTGAGGCAGGCTGAGGCTGAGGCCGAAGCTGAAGGCAGACTCAGGCTGAGGCTGATGCAGGCTGAGGCTGAGGCTGAAGCAGGCTGAGGCTGATGCAGGCTGAGGCTGAGGCAGGCTGAGGCTGAGGCTGAGGCTGATGCAGGCTGAGGCTGAGGCAGGCTGAGACTGAAGCCGAGGCTGAAGGCAGATTGAGGCTGAGGCTGAAGCAGGCCGAGGCTGAGGCTGAGGCTGAGGCAGGCTGAGGCTGAGGCTGAGGCAGGCTGATGCTGAGGCAGGCTGAGGCTGAGGCTGATGCAGGCTGAGGCTGAGGCAGGCCGAGGCCGAGGCCGAGGCTGAAGGCAGACTGAGGCTGAGGCTGAAGCAGGCTGAGGCTGAGGCTGAGGCAGGCTGAGGCTGAGGCTGAGGCTGAGGCAGGCTGAGGCTGAGGCAGGCTGAGGCTGAGGCTGATGCAGGCTGAGGCAGAGGCAGGCTGAGACTGAAGCCGAGGCTGAAGGCAGATTGAGGCTGAGGCTGAGGCAGAGGCAGGCTGAGGCTGCGGCTGAGGCAGGCTGATGCTGAGGCAGGCTGAGGCTGAGGCTGAGGCTGATGCAGGCCGAGGCTGAGGCAGCCTGAGGCTGAGGCCGAGGCTGAAGGCAGACTGAGGCTGAGGCTGAAGCAGGCTGAGGCTGAGGCTGAGGCAGGCTGAGGCTGAGGCTGAGGCAGGCTGATGCTGAGCCAGGCTGAGGCTGAGGCTGAGGCTGAAGCAGGCTGAGGCTGAGCTGAGGCCGAGGCCGAGGCTGAAGGCAGACTGAGGCTGAGGCTGAAGCAGGCTGAGGCTGAGGCTGAGGCTGAGGCTGAGGCTGAGGCAGGCTGATGCTGAGGCAGGCTGAGGCTGAGGCTGAGGCTGATGCAGGCTGAGGCTGAGGCAGGCTGAGGCTGAGGCCGAGGCTGAAGGCAGACTGAGGCTGAGGCTGAAGCAGGCTGAGGCTGAGGCTGAGGCAGGCTGAGGCTGAGGCAGGCTGAGGCTGAGGCTGAGGCTGAGGAGGCTGAGGCTGAGGCTGAGGCTGAGGCAGGCTGAGGCGCTGAGGCCGAGGCTGAAGGCAGACTGAGGCTGAGGCTGAAGCAGGCTGAGGCTGAGGCTGAGGCAGGCTGAGGCTGAGGCTGAGGCAGGCTGATGCTGAGCCAGGCTGAGGCTGAGGCTGAGGCTCATGCAGGCTGAGGCTGAGGCCGAGGCCGAGGCCGAGGCTGAAGGCAGACTGATGCTGAGGCTGAAGCAGGCTGAGGCTGAGGCTGAGGCTGAGGCTGAGGCTGAGGCTGAGGCAGGCTGAGGCTGAGGCAGGCTGAGGCTGAGGCCGAGGCTGAAGGCAGACTGAGGCTGAGGCTGAGGCTGAGGCTGAGGCTGAGGCTGAGGCTGAGGCTGAGGCTGAGGCTGAGGCTGAGGCTGAGGCTGAGGCTGAGGCTGATGCTGAGGCAGGCTGAGGCTGAGGCTGAGGCTGAGGCAGGCTCAGGCTGAGGCAGGCTGAGGCTGAGGCCGAGGCTGCAGGCAGACTGAGGCTGATGCAGGAGCAGGCTGAGGCTGAGGCTGAGGCAGGCTGAAGCTGAGGCTGAGGCTGATGCTGAGGCAGGCTGAGGCTGAGGCTGAGGCTAATGCAGGCCACTGCGACTGTCATCGCGAATGCGACTACGACTGCGAGAACAGCAGAACTCTACAACTGGATTCTCATCTGAATCTTAAGGGGGATGCTTCCAGATATGCTCCTACACATCGCTGTTAGGTTGCTTTGCCGGGATAATTGGGGTTCTGAGAGACTGGAGAGACGAGAACGCGTAAACATCAGAAAACCACACAAAGTGGCATGATTGGGCCTTCTTGGCGGCGCTCTTATGGTCTTTTGGGGCTCGTATGGGGCCCTGGAAGGCCGTCCCGGAACGCTATTGGGCAGACTTGGGAGGTCGGGGCCGTTTTGGGGCTCTCTTGGGGCCCTGTTGGGCCCTCTTGGGGGTCTCCTATGGCTCGCGCAGGGCTCTCTTGGGAGCCTCTTGGGCCCTTTGAGGCCGCTCTTGGGCCGTCATGGGGCTCTCTTGGGCCGTTTTGGTGCTATCTTGGGCCGTTTTGGGGCCCTCTTGGGGCCTCCGGGCCGACTTGGGAGGATCTAGGGGGCTTCTTGGGACGTCTTGGACGCTCTCGAGACCAAACAAACGAATATGCTAAAAATGTACGTTTTCCGAAGGGAATGTGCCGATTTTCGCTTCGTGGGGATCCTCGTTGGGGCCTCTTGGGGCGTTTTCGGGGCCTCTTGGGTCGTCTTGAAACCATCTAGGGCACTGGGAAGTCATCTTGACCAGTCCTGGGGACCCTTTGTGGCGCTTTCGGGTGCTCTTGGCAACCTCTTGGGCAGGCTGGAAGCCATCGTGGGCGGCCGGGGAGCGGCCGAGGAGGCCCCAGGGGGGACCCAGATTGAGGGTTCGAGGCCGTGGTTTCCGGGCCCCGATTTCCTTCCCCAGGTAGATGTATGTATATATATATATATATATATATATATAACCATCGCGCGCGCGCTTCGCGCGCGCTCAGGTTCTAGCCCAGGCCGGGGGGATGCTGGACGATCTTGGACAACGCTATCAAGCAGAGGCGCGCGACGGCATCTGAGAAGCTTCTGGGGTGTTCCGCATGCTTCGTCAACTGGCTGTTGGAGGCACCTCTTGGGTGCCTCTTGGGGGGGCGCCTCCGGGTCCCTTGGGGGCATCGGTTCTGCAATCTGAAGCCGTCATTGGCCGTGTTGGTTGCGTGGAGGCCCGACTTGAGGCCACCTGCGGCCAGATTGAGGCAATCCGGAAGCTTCCCGGGGGCCTCCTGGAAGCAGTTTTGACGCATCGAGGGCACGCTTGGGCTATTTTAAAACCTCTTGGACGTCTCCTAGAGGCCTTTTGGGCCCTCGGGAAGCTTTTGGGGTCCTCTTGCGGCCTCCTGTGGGCCTTTTGGGGGGAACGCTCTGCTGTTGGGTCGCGTTCCCCTTCTTGGGCCTCTCTTGGGGCTCTTGGGGCCCTCTCGGGCCGTCTTGGGCGCCTGAAGCACCGTCTTGAGCCCTCGCGGGCCGTCTTGGGGCCCTCTTGGAGGCCTCTTCCTCTATATTGGAGCAGTATTGGAAGCCTCTTGGGCCATCTTGGAGCATCGGCATGCCAAAAGGCAGAAAAAAAACAAAACCCGTCAGAGCCCAATGGAAAAACAATGAATTGTGCCTCTTGGGGCCACCTTGGGAGATCTCTTGGAACCTCGTCGGCCCTCTTGGGAGCCTCTTGGGGGCCTCTTGGATCCGATTGGGGGCCTCTTGGGACTTCCCGACAACCTCTCGGGGTAGAAAGCTCGGATTACCAGTTCGTGTTTTCCTTCCTGGGCCTCTCTTGGGGCCGTCTTGGGGCCCTCTCGGGCCTTCTTGGGCCCCTCAGGCACCGCCTTGGGGCCCTCGTGGGCCGCCCAGGGCCCTCTTGGAAGCCTCTTCGGCTATCTTGGAGCTGTCTTGGAGGCCTCTTCCTCCTCCTCGTCCCCCTCCTCCTCATCCTCCCACTCCAGCTCTCTCTCCTCCTGATCTTCCTCCTCCTCCTCTTGCAGCATGTTCCGGAAGGCTCCCGCCGGAACATGCTGTGCACAAGTGCTGTCACTGCTCCCGCCAGTGCCCTGGGTGGTGGGTCAGAGGCCTCATGGGTGTTGGTTTGGATCTCGTACGGTTGGCCTGTCGGGGACGTCGTGAAGGCAATTTCGCAGCTTCTCGGTAGCCGTTTTGGGACCGTTGTGGGGCCTCCTCAGGGCTGTTGTGTGGCCTCTTTAAGCATCGTTTGGGCCTCCAGGGTGCCTCTTGGGGGCCTCCTGGGGCCTCTTGGGGGCTCCTTTGGGCCTCCTGGGGCACTCTTCAAGCGGGAGGGTCGAATTTTGGAGTCGTGGTCCCCCTCTTGGGCGCATCTTGGGGCCGTCTTGGGGCTATGTTGGGCTGTCTTGGGCGACTCTGGGGCCGTCTTGGGGCCCTCTTGGGCCGTCTTGGGGCGCTTTTGGGAGCCTAGTGACCTGTCTTGGAACGTCGGACATCCGAGAAGGCTGGAAGGCCAAAATTGTTCGAAAACCTTTGTAAAATTGACGATTTCGGCCTCTTGAAGCGCTCTGGAGAGGCGTCTTGAAGCGTCGTGGAGTGCCTTGGGGGGCCTTTCGGGCCGTCTTGGGCCTATCTTGGGCGTCCTGGAGCGGTCTTTCGGCAACTCGGGGCCCGCTTGGGCCGTCTTGGGAGCCTCTGGAGGCCCTCCCGGACTATTCTGGACCTCCCGGCCGCCCCGTCCTCCCACGGGGGGTCGGAGGCGGCGGCCTCGGAGGCCCTGGAATGCCGAAGCCTGGTGAAAACATATGGAAAGTGAGCCCCGGAACTGTCATGGGGGGCGCAGGTTTACTCCCGGCGGCCTCCCTCGGAAGCCCCGGAACGCCGAAGCCATGTAAAACAAAAGGAAAATGAGCCCCGGAGCCCCCATGGAGGGCGCAGGTACACTCCTGGCGGCCTCGCCCCCGTAACCTGGGTATATATATATATATATATATATATATATATATATATATATATGCGTGTGCGTGTTTAACCATATGTGAATATAGACAAACATATGCACACATATGCGCGCGTTTCGCGCGCGCTTGGGCTCCAGTCTGGCATCTACACAACATCCCACAATGGGGTGGGAAAACAAAACCGTAGATGCCAAGGTTCCCCGTCTACCGGAAGTTAACTGGGGATGGATGCGCGGCGGGACGTCGTGCTCTCCAACTCTGCGCCCCTCGTCACCATCGTCCTTCTCGATGAGACTCAGCAGCAGCAACAACAGAACGATCAGGGTCGACAGTGGGGCGGAGCAGGAACACCAGTAGGTTTTGCAAGAATCCACCAACACCGTTCCAACACCGCGCGCGCGCTTCGCGCGCGCTGAGGTTGTAGCCGGCTGCGCAGTCGTTGTCAGAAGACCTTGCGCTGATCTGCGAGCCCCAACATACCAAATGAGAGGTTCAGGTGCGAGATTCAGGCGCGCCGTGTCGGAAGCCTCCCACTTGTTCCTCAAAGGCGCGCGTGACGTGAATGCCGCGGTGGCCCAAAAGTGCCCAAAAAGCTCAAGGCCGCTATGCCGCCGCCCCGCCAACTCGCCCCCGCAACCGCCGCCGCCGTCGTGATGATCGTCTCGGCGATCGTCGTAATGGTCGCGATGGCGGTGATCGTCGCGCGCGGACGTGATGCGATGATTGCTAATTTTGGGGCGCGTTGTATTCTGGGGCCTCCGGAATCCTCGATTCTGGAAATCCGTCGAGGCCGTCGGCCGTCGTCGACCGTTCGTCGTCGTTGTGGTCGTCGTCGGACCTGTGGAGGCCGCCAGAAATCCTCGTGGTCACTGTCGGGATATCTGGCTATTTGACCGGGCCCGAACCGGGCCCAATCACCCGGGCGCCCAGGTGTCCGCGTGCCCGGGTGCCCGGGCGCCCGCGAATGCCCGGCCTGGTTGTCCGGGTGTCCGGACACTCGGGCGCACTGCAAGTGCCCAAATGCCCGGGTGCCCAGGTGTCTGGGTGCCTGGCCGTTGTCTGGGTGCTCGGGTGCCCCGGCGCCCGGCTTGGTTATCCACTAAGCTTCCGATATTTGCTCATTAGCTGTCAGCACTAATCGCATGCGCTACTTAGTACTGATTCGATCTTAAACGATTAGCGCTGACTCCGCTCTAATTAGCGCTGGCGATTAGCATTGGCTCTGCATTGGTAATCTAAATCGCTCGCGCACCGTCCCTCAGCGCATTCCTCTCATCGTTTCTTGTCGTTGTCGTCGCCCTCTCCCCCCCCCTTCCACCCCTCCAAGAAACAGCCTCCTGCGGAGGAGGCTGCTTGAAGCGCGCGTCAGCAGGGCAACAGGGCGCATGATTTCCTAAGGCATCGCGGCTCGAGGACCCCACGTGGCCACGCGAAGGGCGACGCTCTCCCCGAGACGCGGCGCGGCGCGAGATAACCTGCACTGCCGCCGTCCACGCACAAGCTGATCAGCGCAGGCGGCGCGGCGAACTTGGGCCCCCGATCCCAGCCCCATCATCTACCCCTGGCCCGCCCCCCCCCCCCCCCCCGCGCCCCCTCGCCACCGCGCAGCCCTCAATCGCTAGCTGGAGGATTGGAGGGCCACGAGGAGGAGAGACCAAGACAGAACGGATCGGGCGCGCGAAGGAGGCGCACTGCAACGACGGCGGGCGTTGGCCACGCATCTTCCCATGCAACAGCTGGCACGCTGACTGCCCCCGGTGCCCCTGGGGCCCTGGGGCGCCCCGCTGCCCGCCCCCCGGAAGCCCGCCTGGCCCTGGGGCCCGGCCATGGACAATCGAAGGGCTCGCTGCCCTGACCGCGCGCCTTCGCCCCCGCCCGCCCCTTGAACGCAGCGCGCGCATTCGAGGCCCCTGCGCGCGCCGTTTCTGCGGCGTCGCCCTCCTCGCAAAGCCCGCCGAATATCTCGCGGCGGAAAAAATCCTCCCGCGCGGCGCCGCCTGGGTCGTTGATCGGCGCGCGGTCGCAACCGAACGCAGCAGCGCGCGTCTGAGAAATTACTGACGGCGGCGCTGGCGACGCCAGCTCCTCCTTCAGAAGCGATTCGAAGTTGCCCGCCGCTGGGCCTGCGGACCAAATCGAGATCTCGCGCGCGCGATTGAAGGCCGTCTCCACAGCTCGTCTCCGCACTGCCATTGTCCGCCGCCGACGGCGCGGCGGGGCCGCGGCAGCCTCGGCCGCGCAGGCCCCCGCGAAGCCCCAATAAATGCAACGGAGAAGGTCCGTCTCCCCATCAGCGATTGCTTGGGGGAAAACCCCTTTCATCAGGCAGGTGGCGCCGCGCGGCTGCAACGCGTTCGAGGCGATCCTTCGCCTCGACGTCTCGCCCTCGACGCGCGGGGCGCGCGCGCGCCGTCGCCAGTCGACGCGAAGGCGCCACTGACTCGCCCCCGCTCTCTCGAGTCGCATCGCCCGGGGGCCCCGCGCGGGAAAATGCGGCCCGCTGCCGGGCAGCCGACAGGGCGCGGAGGGCCCAGCTGGCGAGGTGCCGGGCGAATCTCCGCCCGGGCCCAGCGCGCGGCACCTGCGACCTCTTCGAGGTGTCCACGGCCTGCTGGCGACCCCATCGGATCGACGTCAAGTTCGCCACCTGGGCGAGCGTCTGTCGCCTCAAAGCGCGCCCTCTTCCGCCGGCGCGTCTCTTGCCGCAGAATTTGTTTGCGCTCGCGCGCGCCTGATGATGCCCGCAAGGATGCCAAGTGTCCTCGCAGCGCATGGCGCGCACTTTCAGCCGCCACAGCACCACTATCACGTAATGTGCCCACCCACGGTTTCGCGCACTGAACGTCGCCCATCCAGTCGACCTTTATCGTGGATACTGCTGGCTCCAATGATCGACAAGAGCTCGAACTGCGGCCTCTCGAGATACCTGGCCAACCTGGTGCGGGCAGCAGTGGGCGCATGCAGAATGCGCCGTGCAATCGTGAATTTCTCACCCGACGCATGGTCCACAATGTGGCCGCACCCCGGCGAAGAGTAGTCCTGCGGCGTCGCCACATATTCCAATTGGAAGCATATGCCGCGACGCCCGCGCACGAGATCGATATGTTTCTGAAGCGCATCGTCGCGAAATTGACTGGTCTGGAGCACCTCTGCAGCAGCCGCCGCTGCGGAGGCGACGGCGACGGCGCGCTCGGCAACGGCTGCGCCCGCCACGAAGGCTGCATTCAAGTAGCGTTGAAGCGGTCGGCCGCAGGAAAATGCGTCGTCGATTGCCCCCCCGTCGCGGCAGCGTGTCAAGCAGTGGATTACCATGCCAACCTTCACCTTGTTCTCAGATTTCGGAGCGCCACTGCCATTGGCAGCCGCGAGCGCGGTGGCCAGCTGCGCCTCTGCATCTTGGATGGCAGGTGCAGGGTAGCGCACTGACAAAGTTCGCAGTAAGGAATCATGCTGCGCCATTCCAGGGAGAGCAACGCTGGCCGCCTGCTCGAGAGCCTAGCAACGATATAGAAGCGCCCCCCCCCGTCGGCGAACGCCGAGACACTGATCGCGCGCGTCGCGCGGCGGTCCGCCGCAGTCGGCGACGAGAAGTGAAGGGGCCACAACTGATCGCCTAGGCAATTGCGCGTGACCGCCTTGCACTGCCAGCCCCCGTTGCCTGCGTTCAAAAAGCACCCCTCGCCCCCTGGAGGCAAATCCTCGCTGGCCTAGATTGGATCCAGATTCGACGGGCTCGATCCCTCCCCGTCGCCGCTTTTGCGGGCGTCTCGTCGACTCTCTCGCGCCTGGAGCCGCCCTCGTGGGCGCGTGAGACTGCCTCCGCTGCTGGCTCCAACGCTGACGCCGACCGCTTAGACTGCAATACATGACCCAAGCGCACCAGCGCCGACGGCAGTGCCCCGTGGATGCACATTGGTTGCGCGGCAAGATAATCGGGCTTAGTCGGGCTACGATGGGTTCACACATGGTAACACTGGCACGTGCACTGCATTCACTCTCTGGCGGCTCAATCGATGTGCAAGTGTTTCCACTTCCGCTGAGCAGCTGTCTGATGTTCTGATCGTCGCGATGCTCTCGGCCGACCCACATATCCGCAACGTCGAACACGTTCATCGTCCACGCGGCCTCAATGCGACCACCACCAGGAAATACTATTGTTGAAACACCTGACGCGTGAGCCAACACGTGTGATGCAACGCCGCGATCATGCCGTCGAAGGAAAGCCGCATCCCGCACCCTACTATTTGCCGCCACCACGCCGCACGGGCGATGAACAATGTTTCCTGCTGCGTCCTGCCCTGCTGCAGCTTTGTGGCGACCATCAATCGGCCACCATGGATCGTTCCAGAAGGTGCGAAACTACTCAACCTCTGGTGTGTGATGTCATATGTATGCGGCGCTGCTCTCAAAAACTGTCGCTGCAACACGACCACTGACGTGCTGAAGCCCCTCGCTCTGCCGCGACCGCGGCCGCCTGCGCGGCCGCGGCCATCTCCGTGGCGTCCGCGGCCGCCGCCGCGGCCTCCTCCGCCGCGCGCGCCACCGGGGCCGAGGGAACACGAGGAAGTTGGTGAGGTTGCGGAGCGGGGGGAGGGGGGGAACGAGGAGGAATGATGAGGGTGACGACGGAAATGCCCCACCGTGGTGTGCTGGTGGTGGTGTTGCTGGTGGTGCTGCTGGTGGCAGCGCTGGTGCTGCTGCCGCGGGTGCGGCGGCATCCTCAGCGTAGAGGAATGCGAACATCCCGAAGCCAGCCAAAATGGCTGCGAGAGGCCAGACGAGCGAGGACGCGAAAGAACTGCACGCAGAGGAGGTGGACGGAGAGGAGGAACACAACAGGATGAGAAAATGAACGCGGAGTGAACAGTGGAGAGAGGGAATGGCAGGGGAGCGGGAGCGGGGGAGGGCAATCCGGCAGTGACAGAGGACAACGGGAAAAACTGGAAAAGGGAAGGTGCGACAGAAAGGGAGAGAAGTGACTGAGGGGAGAGGAAGGGGGAAGGAGAGGTGGAATCGGAGAGAGGCAATTGAAAGGAGGAAAAGGGGAGGGGGAAAGGAAGGGGATAGGGGAAGCGAATAGGACAAGGAGATGGGGACCTCGACAGTGGGTGCATCGCAAAAGGCTCTTCCGTTCCTTTCTCTCACCTCCCTACTTCTCTCCTCTCTTCTCCCGCCCCTCCCTAGTCTGTTTGTCAATATACGGCTTGCCTGTGGCCGCTGACATTATATGATGTCCGTGCGCCCGTATCTCCCCCCTCGTTGCACTCTTCCTCATCCTCTCTCTCTTCCCTTCTCATCCTCCTCCTTCCCTACGGGGCCGCTAAAGGCCAAAGAGTCACTGGAGGAGGTAACATTGTTTCCTGAGTGTTTCTGACGCTGGCCGTTCTATACTACCTAGAAGATTCGTCCATGTGGCACGTTGTCCATACAACGCTGGGAAGCCAGCACCGCCTGATATAAGCGCGCACGGGCGCGCGCGGGCCGCGCCACCGCCTCGGCTAGGGCACGGTGCCTACTGTCAGCATCAGGAGCAGCGGCCATGCGGAGAGACCTCCACGAGTGCGAACAATCGCAGCACCAGGCAGCACAATGACTGGCAAAAAAAGCAGAGGGGCACGAGCCAGTTGCACAGGCCAAAACCTCCAATGTAAGACAAAGGAGCTAAGCCCTGTTGTACCAAAATGGACCTGGAGAACGCCCGCCAAGGATCTTCCAAGATGGTCCAAGGGGGCCCCAAGAAGCCCCAGGAGGCCCCCGGCATGCCAAAAAGAGGCCCCTAAGAGGCCCACGAGAGGCTTCAGGCAACCCAGAGAACTACCTCCAAGAGGCTTCATTCCGAAAGGCCCCAAACAAAAATCCCCAAGAACATCCCTAATGTCGCTGACCATCCCAGACACGGTGGCGGGATGGGTCGAAAGCAACTATATTCGCCGCCCCCTATGGTCTTGACTCAGGGGTGCCTGGCGTGCTGAACCCTATACTCGTCTTAGTTTGTGTCCCCAAAGACCTCTCCCCTGGGGCTGCGGCCCGTCCCGCCGGCCACGCAGAAGAGGTGGTTGCAACAACAACATCAGCCGTTTCGCTTGAAACATCCTCAACCAATCGCGATATGGGGATCCCATATTAAGATGCTGCATGATAAGAAGAAGCGTGTCAGAAGCGTGTCGCACGAGGCATCCTCGAAACATGAGGGTGTTGAAATCGATGGCCTCATCTTCGGATATGCCAAAATGACAATTTCTATGCAGACATCCTCAAACAATAATGCTTCAACAAATGAACCGAAGATCATGTCGGAGCGCTCTCGGACGACCTCCAAGATGGCCTAAGAAGCGAACATATTGAAAAACCCTCAGGTTTGTCGAGCACTGCTGTTCAAAAGTAGGCGTTTCGCTCGGGAGATCCCCTCAAAATTGCTTGTTTAGCACTGTTGCTCAAAAGTAAGCGTTTCGCTCGAGACATCCCCTCACAATTGCCTTCGAGAGCGCTCTCGGGTGACATCCAATATGGCCCCTTCCTCCTCCCCATCCTCCTCCTCCTCCTTCCCGATACTCCTCCTCCTTCCCCTCTTCCTCGTCATCCTCCTCCCCCCGCTTCTCCTGCTTCTCCTCCTCCCACGAGGGTTCCCCGAATGCCCTCCTGACCAACTCGGGAAGCATATGGTCCGATGCCTAAACCAAGCCTCAGCCGCCACGTTCAGCCACAAATGCTGTTCAGCAAGCGCAGGGGGCGGCGGTGACTCGACGTACGCGTCTTCGATCCGCCACTCCCTGGTTATTTATCACAGGGGTGCCTGGCGTGATAAGATTCAGATGGTTTTTGGCGATCCTTCAGAATCTCCCCTAGGGCTTCGGGCCGCTGCCGACGGCCACCTGGAGCCACTCCCAAGTTGCCCGGAAGGTTGCCTTTCTCGCTCCTAGCCACCAAGACGGCTTAAGAGAGGCCCAAGATGGCCCAAGACGGCCCAAGAGGCCCCCCAAAGGCTTCAAAGACGGCCCAAGAGGCCACCAAGAGGAGGGCCTCCAGGAAGGCCCGAAAGGGACAGAATCATTGACGGCCCGAGACGGCCCAAGAGCCCCAAAGATCGCCCCAAGTTCGCCCAAGATGCCTCAAAGATGGCCCCAGAACAGAAAGGCCCAAGAGGCCCCCAAGACGGCCCCAAGAGGGCCCCAAGACGGCCAACAGGCATCCAAGATGACCAAGATCGCCTCCAAGACGACTCTGGAGCACCCCAAGTCAGTTCAGAGAAGCCCCCAAGACGGTTTCCGACGGCGTCAGACGGGCCAAAAACGCCGGAAGACGGGCAAAGAGTCCCCCAAGAAGCACCCAACGGCCCCCAAGAGGCCCAACGAGGCCGCCAAGATGACTCCAAAAGGCCTCCAGAAGCTCCTGGGAGGCCCCAAGAGTGCCCCCAGAGGCTTCCAACATGCCTGCTCCTCCTCTTCCTCCTCCTCCTCCCCTTCCTCCTCCTCCAACTCCTGATCTTCCCCGCCATCCTCCCCCAAGTGTTGCCCGAAGGGTTTCCACAACGGCTGGGGACACACATAGTTCGATAGCTTGGAGAAATTGAAGCCACAACGTTCGGCCACATGGGCGATTCCAAAAGGCAGGGTGTCGTGGCTAGGGCGAGGTAAGTGTGTGAGATCTTTAGGCCGCGCTGTTTCTCTCTTTGGGAGTGTCTTTAGGGACTCTCGTGTAGCTCGCTTGCGGATGGCCTGGCGCCGAATGTCAAAAGACTGGGGAAGGGGGGGAGAGTAGTCACCGTGCCTGGGCTCTGGGTCAGAGACCTCTTGGATGCATGTTCGAGTCTCTTGGGCCTCTGAGGGGCCGTTTGGGGGTCTCTTCGAGGTTGTTTGGGCGTCCTGGGGGCATCTTGGGGGCTTCTTGGAGGCCTGCTGGCAATCTCGGGGACCCCCTTGGGGCGGAGAGCTTGAAGTGCGAGTTCGAATCCTCCTTTTTGGGCTGCCTTGGTCGCCTCGTGGGCCGTCTTCTGCCTGACGACGACGACGACGGTGACAAGGAGGATTCGCATAACATCACGCCTCCCCCGGGCGACTGGGTTTCTCACGCGGATCGTGTCCCAGCGGGAGCTCCACCGACAGTCCCAAAGCCAACGTGCGTATGCCGCCCTCCCGCCCATGGCGGTTCACCCCTGACCTCGACCGTGAGTTCGGGGTGTTTGGGTTACTCCCCGGCGCCATGCAGCATGTTTCTGTGGAGCCTCTGGAAACCCTGAAATGGATCTTGCGGGACGTAGATACGAGACCTCCCATACGCTTACGGGGGCCTACTGGGACGCTTCCAGGGAGCCTTTTGGATGGGAGTATCTGGGACCTCTCCAGGCCTTCCTTGGGAATCCTTTTGGGCCTTTTTGGGACCGTCCCTCTTCGCCTGTCATGGAGGGCTGAGGCCGTTTTGGAACCCTCTTGGGGCCCTCTCCGACCATGTAGAGATCCTCCGGTGGCCCCCTCGGGGCTCCCTGGGAGCTCCCTTGGGCCGTCTTGGAGCTTTGTGCTTCAGGCCGTCTTGGGGCCCTCTTGGGAGCCTCTTGGGCCGTCTGTGGCCAGTTTGGAGGGCCTTTGGGGCCGTCGTGGCCGCTGTAAGGATTGAAAAAGCGAATACCCTGAAAATATAAGCTTTTCCTTTGGGAATGCATGATTTATGCCCTTGGGGTGTCTCGGCGGCCTCTTGGAACGTCTCGAAGGCCGCTGTGGCCGTCTAGGAGCAGTCTTGGGCTGTCTTTGAGCGGTCGTTGGCCGTCTTGAAGCCAGCTCAGTGCGCTCTTCAGCCATCTTACAGACAACTTGAGGCGCTCTGGGAGCCTCTTGGGCCAGCTTGGGGGCTTCTGGGGGGTCCGGCGCCCCCTTCCGGGCCCTCTTGGAGCCCTCAAGGCCCCCCCGGGCCCCCATGCAAACCAAGGGTCGTGGTTGCGGGCCCGCCCCCAGCCTACTCCGAGAGAGAGAGAGAGAAAGAAGGAGAGACAGAGAGAGAGAGAGAGACACATGTTGTATGTATATATATATATATGTATATATGTATATATATATATATATATATATAGTAGAACCATCGCGCGTGCTTCGCGCGCGCTCAATTTCTAGCTAGGCTGGATGGTCGAACTCTTAGGGCTTCCTGTTGGGCTTCCGGGAGCCCAGGGCTGGAAATGTTCGTTCGGCCCCCGCCTGGACCGCTGGGCTCTTCGGGGCCTCTTTCTTGCCTCATGATTGCTGCTTGAGACCGCTTGGGGGCCTCTTGGGGGCCTCTTGGGCTCTCTTGGGGGCCTCTTGGGGCCTCCTCGGAGCATCCTGGACTACTTTTTGAAGTCGTCATGGGACCTTCTTGGCATGTCTTCGGGGGCCTCTGAGCAATAGTTTTGAAGCCTCTTGGGTGCCGTCTTGGGGCCTCTTGGAGCCTCTTCTGGGCTTTTTGGAGGCCTCTTGGGGCCTCTTGGAGCTTCCCGGGGGCCTCTTGGGGCCTCTTGGGGCGGAGAGCTCGATTTTTCAGTTCGCGTTTCCTCTCTTGGGCCCCTCTTTGGGCCTTCTTGGGACCCTCTTGCGCCGTCTTGGGCGGCTCTGGGGCCGTCTCTGGGCGCTCTTGGGCCGTCTTAGGGCCCTCTTGGGGGCCTCTTGGGGCATCTTGGGGGCTTCCTAGGCGCCTGTTGGGGGTTTCCTGGGGGCCTCTTGGGGGCATCTTGGGGCGGAGAGTTTGATTTTTCAATTCGCGTGCCCTCTCTTGGGCCCTTCGTGGGGCCTTCTTGGGACCCTCTGGCGCCGTCTTGGGCGGCTCTGGGGCCGTCTCGGGGCTCTCTTGTGCCGTCTTGGGGCCTCTTCGGCCGTCTGGGAGCGGTTTTGGGAGCCCGTTGGGCGGTGCTTTGGCGCCGGAAAAAACTACGAAACAGCGAGAATGCAACAACACATCGAAAAAGATCAAGGACAATCAATGATTTTGCCCTCTCGGGGCGCTCTTGGGCGGCATCTTGAAGGCCTCTTCTCTTGGGGGCTTCTGGGGCAGTTTAAAACGCATCGTGCGGCCTCTTGGGGGCCTCTTGGGGCCTCCTTGGGGGCTTCCTGGGGGCCCCTTGGGGGCATCTTGGGGCGGAGAGCTCGATTTTTCAGTTCGCGTTTCCTCTCTTGGGCTCCTCTTGGGGCCTTCCTGGGACCCTCTTGCGCCGTCTTGGCCGGCCCGTTCTGAAGCGGTGTTGGAGGCCTCTTGGACCGTCTTGGATTATCTGAAATTCGAAACGTAGAGAACCTCAAAAACATTGACAAAATATGGTAACAAGGCTTTTGGTTTCTCGGCGCACTCGTCTAGGGCCTCGGGCGCCCACTGGAGCCTGCCCAGGGCCGTCCTGGCGCCTTCTTGAAGCCTCCTGGGGTTCTCTTGGGGCGGAAAACTCAAAGTTTCGGTTCATGTTCCCCCTCTTGAGCCTCCGTCCTGGCGCAGCCTGGGAGCCTTCGGATGCTGTTTACAAAACATCTTTGGCGCTCTCGGGGTGTGATGGACCAGTGCGCCCACGGGGCCACTGTGGAGGCCACGAGGGCGCCAGTGGGACCCCCGGCGCCCCCATGCCAACCCGTGGCCGCAGTTCTGGGCCCGCCCCCTGTCGACCCTGATATCTATTATATAAATGTAGATACATAAATGTGTAAATGTGTTTGTAAATATAAATACATACACGTATATACAAACGCATGCACATATGAATAAATACATATATATATATATACGTATATATGTATATGTATGAATATATATATATATGTGCATATATACACATATTTGTATAGATATACATATATATATGTCCATATAAAATGCATATATATGCATATACATATATATGAATACCTGCACGTATATATATATATATATATATATATACACATATGCATACATATGTATATGTATATATATGTATATGTGTATATATATGGATGTATATGTGTATATCAAATGTATATCCATATACTTGCACATGCGAACGCATACACACATATAGGTTGACAATATACAGTTGTACACATATATAGACACACATGTATACATATATATAAATATGTATGATGGCATAGAGTATACGTTTAATTATATGTGTATATGTAAAGCAGACTCCGAATGTGTGTATTGTATATATGTAAACGTATATGTAGATGTGTGTATGTACATATAACGGGCCATGATAGGGGGCACCTTGAGCTCGAAGACCGCCCAAGATCGCGTCAGGAGGGCCGTTCATCGCGTCTCCTCTCTGGAAGCTTCGGGATCGCCATGAGTGCCTCAAGGCGTCTGGGGAGGAGGGGGGGGCCTCTGTGGAGCCTCTTGGGGGCCTCTTGGGGCTTCCTGGAGGCCCATTCGGGGCCTCTTGGGGCCTCTGAGGGGCTTTTGGGCGGCTTCCTGGGGCCTGCTGGGGGCGTCTTGGGGCCGAAGGCTTGAAATATCCGTTTGGATACCCCTTCTGGGCCCCCTCTTGCGGCCGTTTTGGGGCATTCATGGGCTGTCTTTGGGGCCGGGCCTTCTTGAGGTTCTCTTGGGCCGTCTTGGAGTTTTGTAGGGAGTCTCTTGGACGGTCTTGGGGGGATCTTGGAGGCCTCGCGGACAGTCTTTGATGCTCTGAAAGCTCCAAAGACAAATATTCCAAACATATACGATTTTCCAAAAAGGGAATGGGGCCATTGTTGCCTCTTGAGGCCCTCGTAGGAGTCCTCTTGGGGGCCTCTGGGGGCCTCTTGGGGACCTCCTGGGCCGTCTTGAGGCCATCTTGGGCGTCTTGGAACGATATTTCGGCGACCTCTGGGGTATGTTCGGGTGACGCCGATAGCAGCCGCCGCTCCAGGGGCGGTCGTCCTTTTTGAGCGGCGGGCACCTCGTCCTCCCCCTGCTCGCGCGCCCCCGTCTGGTATGGGGCGCCGGAGGGGAGGGCCAAGCAGAGCAGGAGGAGGGGGATCAGGAGGAATGGGAAGGAGAGGAGGGGGGTCAGGAGGAGGGAGCGGACGAGGGAGGGATTCTAAGTCGCATCGCTACACCCTTTTCTCAGCCAGGACGCTATAAGCAAAGCCCGTCCAACGCAAAAAGGAAGGAGGGAGCATGGGGCAGGGAACAAGAGGAGGAGGAGGAGGAGGAGCATCAGAAGGAGGAGGAGGCAGGGAGAAGGGTCCGCATTATGGTCCGAGGCGTATGCGCGGACGAGGGCGGGGTGGGAGGGAACGCGCTGGAATCATGACGCTATATTTAGAACAAATTAGCAACAATCACACCAAGAGGAGAATCTGCCACCGTACCTGCACGATGTGGGTGTCATAGAGTGCCAAGTGCTGCGCCTGCCGCACATACACAGAAGGGGCCAGAGGCCGGGTACTCAAACCAGGGTTCCTCGGAGCTCCCGGGCCTCCCTCCCCAATGTACATACATACGTACGTACATACATACATACATACATACATGCATGCATACATACATACATACATACGTACATATATACATACATGCATGCATGCCATCATGCATGCATGCACACATGGACACCTGTATATATGCATACATGCTTGCATACATACATGCATACATACATCACACCTACATACCTACATACCTACCTACGTGCATACATACGTATAGACATACCTATATACATGCACACATACAAACATACATACATACATACAGACAGACGGACAGACATACGGACATACATGCATGCATACATGCATACATACATACACTACATGCATACATGACATGCGTGCCTACACAAAGGTATGCATACGTACATGCATGCATGCATGCATACATGCATACATGCATGCATACACACATACATACATGTATATATGTATGCATACAAACATACATACACACATCTATATGTGTGTGGGTGCTTCTGGTGATGTGTGGTTGTGTGTGGTTGTGTGTGTATGTGTATGTGTTTGTGTGCCTGTGTTTGTGTGCTTGCGTTTGTGTGTTTATGTGTTGGTGTGCTTGTGTGTTTGTGTGTTTGTGTGTTTGTGTGTTTGTGTGTGTGTGCGTGTGTGTGTGCTTGCGTGTTTGTGAATTTGTGTGTTGTGTGTTTATGTGTGTGTGTTTGTGTGTTTGCATCTTTGCGTGTGTTGTGCTTGTGTAATGATGTGCTTGTATGTGTGCGTGCTTGCGTGTTTGTGCGGTTGTGTGTTTGTGTGCTCGTATGTTTGCGTGTTTGTGTGTTTGTGTGTTGTTGTCTATGTGCGCATATATACAGGAACCATCGCGAACGCACAATGAGATGTCGAGGGTTGGGCGACGGTTGTCGACAGGACGTCGGGCCAGAAACGCGACGGGAGCATGTAGTAAACAACCTTTTCTTGAGCAAGGAGGTATCCAGGAGGACGACGAAGAGTACAGGAGCATGACGGCGACGACGACGAGGGAAGAACGGGAAGGAGGGGCAGGAGCAGAAGGACATGCGGAGCCTCTGAAGACCAAAAAAAAACATAAAGGAGGACAGAGAGGAGGGGCTATGGCGCCCCTTGTCCACATGTGCACCTACTGGTGGCCGTCGGTCCATCGTGCCTCCGTGCCTGGAATGTTGGTCAGAGACCTCTTGGATACTTGTTGGGGTCTTTCGGGAAGCCTTGAAAGTGGGTTCATACCCCCCCCCAGCCCCCTGTTGGGGCCCTCTGGGTGCCTCTTGGGCCCTCTTGGGGCCCTCTTGGGCCGTCTTGGATGCTGCGCACGTGAAAACAGAGAGTGTGCTGGAAATCTGCATTTTCCTGACAGAATGCGGAGTGGTTTGCCTTTTCAGGCCCTCTGGATGGTCCTCTTGGAGCCGTTTTGGTCGTCTTGAGGTCTCTTAGGCCATCCGGAAGCCACGTTGGCCCGTCCGGGACCTATGTGGAACCTACCCATTCGCTCCGGGGTCGCCGGCGAAGCTCCGGGGAGGCTCCGGGAAGGCACCAGGGATGCGTCGGGGGGGCGAGAGGCACTTACAAAAATCGGTGCCCCTGGTGCGCTGCGGCTGAAGCCCTTGACTTCGGGTGATCCGGCAGAACGCACACACACAAACATGTATGTTTGTAAATAGATGTGTATACACCGAGATGGACTGAGCAATCTACATAGGTATATATATATATATATATATATATATATATATATGTGTATCCCCCGCCGTCTGGCCGCGCCATGCACGAAGCGCCAACTATACAAGGTGGCGCTCCGTTTTCTCTGGAGAGGCAGCGACACGCCACAGGCCGAGCCAGATCAAACCAAGATTAAATCGAAATTAGATCGAACACGCCATCTGCAGGCTGAGGGTGCAGAGGAAGAGAGAGCAAAGAGGGAGGGAGGGAGGGAGACTTGAGCAAAGGTGGCCATCGGACACGATGGACGGCAACGGGACCGACGGCGATGATTCAAATACGTGTGGAACACTGAACTGTATCCCCCGCCGTCTGGCCGTGCCATGCGCGAAGCGCCAACTATACAAGGTGGCGCTCCGTTTTCTCTTGAGAGGCAGCGACGCGCCACAGGCCGAGCCAGATCAAACCAGGATTAAATCGAGATTAGATCGAACACGCCAAAACAGACATTTGCCCAAAACAGTCGAATGGCCGACGGCCGTAAAATTCATTTACACTCTAGACATAACATTCTGCATAGCTGACGCTCTTCGGTAAACGATGGTATCATCGAAGAGGAGCGCCAGCTGTCGACACAAGGGCGAGGGGTAAGCTTCGGCGACAGCAGTCCACAATCGACCGTCGGGAGCCCGACCCTCGAGGACTTGGTGGGGGCGACCGCTCCGGCTACAGCACCCGTGCACACGCTTGCAAACTTTGACAAGTGGAGAGAGGTCGAGGTGGGCGGCCAAGAAAGACGTGCGCTTCCTCCAAGGCGCGCCCCACTGGCAAAAATCAGTGTTGACAAGAGTCCAGGCCCTGGATCGGATGAGAGACGCGACAGCGGGAGCAAGCCAAATCCGTGAGGTGCCTGGGTTCTCCATAGAACAAGGCACCTGCATGCGCTTCGCCACTAGGAGGAGCGACACTGAAAATCTCATCATCAGATTTCCGAAATCAACTGCAGACTGGGAGGAAGCACTCAAATCAGGCAGACCGAGAACGTGCGCATCAGAGCGGAGGCGCGGGGGGCCTGGCTGAATATCGCGGGCCCTCGACCAGCTCCCACGCGGAGTGCCGATTTGCAACCCAAGAACCAGACCCCCCAAGATCCAGCCGCGCACAAGACGGCGCTTGGCGGGGCCCCTCAGATCGCACTCAGCCCCATGACGGATGCCCCAGACCAAGACGCGGCACCCGCGTCGACTCATGGCACGGCTGAGACGCCCCGAGCCCGAGGTGACCTCCAAGAACACCCGCACCTTCAGCAAGCCTGGAGCGGCGGGGCAGCGAGCCCCCCTAAGAGCACCTCGGGGAGCACGCTGTGGCACCGCAGGGCGCGCCTTTGGAGCGGTCCTGGGAGGCGGGCGAACTGCTCGCTGAGACGCCCGCCCCTCTCGTAGCGTCGCACCGACGCGTCGGTCTTCCACCGGCCCCTCCTCTTCACCTCGCGGAGCGGCCGCAGCTGGTTCACGAAGTCCCTGCCGGCGCCCGCGTGGCGGAGCAGGCACGGCATGGGCTCGGGCTTGACCCCGAAGCGCCGCGCCGCCCGCCTGAACAGCGCCGCGACATCCGCGACGCCGATGCGGAGGAGCGGCTCGTCCCCGCTGCGGCCGGCCACCAGGCGATGGAACACCCCCGACAGCCACTGGTCGCAGTCGAGGTCGAGGACCATGCTCTCGTCGAACTCCGCGGTTTTGCTGGCCTTCGCGCCCTCGCCCTCGCGCGGGCGCAGCAGCAGCGCCCAGTGCCGCAGGGCCAGGCTGCCCGCCGCGCGCGGCGGGACGGCGTGGCGCACCAGCACCCGCCCCCACTCCCAGGGCCTCATGTAGAACACCATGGACAGCACCGCGCAAGCGGCCGCCTCCCACTAGCCCATCAGGACTAGCTCGCACGCGACGGCCGCCACCAACTCCTCGGGGAGCGGCAGCCTCGCCCGCGGAGGCGTCAGAACCTTCCAGCCCCGCAGCGTCTGCCGCGCCGCCGGCAGCGAGGCCGACCCGTCGCGGCCGAGCCGCGGGTCGCTCCACTGCAGCGCCGCCAGCATCTGCACCCCGCGCCAATGGTCGACACCCTCGAGATACTGCGACAGCATCCACTCGGCGAGCGCCAAGTCGATCCTCTTGACGTCCGCGTCCGAGAGCGGCCCCACCTCCCCGTGGTCGACCGAGAAGCGCGGCCGGCGCGGAAGGCCCTGCTCGTCCATCCACTCGTCGAACTCGTCGTCGAGCTGCTGGTAGCGGGTCCTGGCGGTCAGAGTGCGCACAGTGCTCCTCCTCAACATATCCCGCGAGCCCTCCTCGGTGAGCTTCGCAAGCCGCCGAGCCAACTTCCTCCGCTTCACGGCCTGCGAGGTCGCCAGGTTCGTCGAGTCCAAGGGCGGCAGGGAGCCATCCGGGCCCGCGGGGCCCACCTCGTCCAGCAGGCGGCGGAGGCGGGGCGCCGTCGCCGCGGGCGGGCTCGTCAGAGCCCGCGTCCGCGGCAGCTCCATGGCATCGACCGCCTCCGTCCGAGGTCGCCGCCGCGTCAGCGCCACCGCCTCCTGCTCGGGCATATCCAGCATGCCGGAAGCCTCGCGACGGACCGTCCGCGTAGTTCCACTTGCTGGGCAGCCATCGGGCGGCGAGGCGGAGGCCTGTTGCCACGACGTGGGCAGCGACTGCGCGGAGCGCCCCGCAGACCCCCGGCGCCGAAGAGCGCCCCTTGCTCAAAGCCAAGACGGACGACAGCGAGTCCGAGAGGAGAAGGTGGTGGCGCCCAAACGACGCTGTGGATCGGCAGATGTGCTTAACCCCGAACGCCAGCGCCCGGGCCTCACCCTCAACGATGTTGTCGGGCGGGCCCCCCCACTTGTGCGAGCCCACGACAGCCCAACCCTTTTCCCGAAACTCAGCAGGCAGGCGACTGACGGCCGACTGGCGAGCGTTGATGCAGGCCTCCTCCGAGCCCACGATGTCCTGGAAATCCCTGGAGCTCTCGAGAGGCCCCTCGCCAACTCCAGCCCAAGCCCTCGACTGCACATCGCTGCCCTCCAGGAAACGCCACCTCTCCGAGAAACTGCCCACGGAGCCCACGAGGTCCTCTTTGAAGCCCTTGCTGACCAGCCCGAAGCCCCAGAACGACGCGTCACTGCACATCACCGTCGGACTCCAGTCAACCAACATACTTCGCGAGATCATCCCCAGAAGGCTCGAGAATGTGTTCAGCTCCCAGCGAACTGACTCCCAGAGGGGTACAGCGGTACAGTGGCGCAGCCTCCGCACGAACGAGTACACGGAATTGAAGATGGTCAAATGCTCACGACATAGTAAGGCGACAAACGTGCAATGGCCCAACACTTTGTCGACGTCTCTCGGGCCCACGGCACTGCGACTGACCAGACAGTCGAGAGCCAGCCGAAGTCGCCACAGCCTTGATCTCTCGGGTCGAATCTCGCACTCTCTGCCCCGGATCTCCCAGACAAGAATGTCGGCATTGTGATCGCACATGCACACCTCGTGAGTGGGGAGACCCTTCTGTGTCAAGGCCGCGTTGACTAAGGCGACGGCACGCCGCGCCGACTCGGGGTCGGTGCCCAAAGCCAAAAGGTTGTCAACGCATACAGTCATTGCCAGCGGCTGCAGCCCCGGCACTACGCTCTTGTCCGCGATGAACGGCACATAACTCAGCTCGGGAATCGAGCTGACAATGGAACGGTGGACGGTCTGGCACCAATACAAAGCGTGCGACCAGCCCATCGGGAGCACGGCCAGCACCGGCCAGACGCGGCTCCCAGGCTGTAGCGGCCGCTCACGGAGCCGCACCATCCCCACGCCCCCGGCCTTCACGGACGGCAGGGCGAAGTAGCCCCGGAAAGCCTCGGGCAGGCCGAAGCGGTAAAAAGCGTCGCAGATGTCCACGTGCCCGACGTAGAGCTCCTTGCCCTCAGGCACGGCCAGCTCGCCCAGAGACGAAGCGGTGGCAAGAGCAACAGCGGCTGGCCGTTGGAACCAACAGTTGGCCCGACGGCAATCGACCACCATGCGCTGCTTGCCAGACTTCTTACAGACGAAGAACAGGCCGCACCTCTCGCGGGGCGTGTCCGTGTAGGTCACCATCCCAGCGTCGGCGAGCCGCTTGACCAAGCGGGAATAGACCCGCGGTTCACCTCTCAAAATCGTGTCCATGTATGGCTGCCTCGGGGCTGCCAGAAGATTAGATTCTGCCTCCTCAGTTCGAAGAAGCTGCTCGTGCATTGAGGCCTCGACATCGAAATCGCCCACGTCCTGGGGCAGCTGCCCGAGCGGCACAGGGATGTTGCCGGCCTCCGGCAGCGAGACAAGGGAATCGTCGAAGCTGACCACCGGCGAGTCGAGATCTTCGCACACGCTGGCGCCGCGGAGCTCTCTGAGGGCCCCCGCGGGGGTGAGGTCGGGTGGCGGCGGGCCCAGCTCGACTGCGGCGCGGCGGACGCGCTCGTGCACCAGCCGATGGAGAAGCCGCTCCGCCAGGCCCGGGGCGCTTGGCGCCTGGGGCCTCCCGGCCAGGTCGTTCAAGGCCCCGACGACGCGGTTGCACTCCTGCACGACGGCGTCACGCCGAAGCAGCCGCCGCCGCACGCTGCGGCACACCGCGCCCTCTGAGGGCGCCTGGCTGTCCACGCGCAGGAGGGGGACAGGAAAAAGGTTCCGACGATCAGCTGCAAAATCGGGTTGAATTCGTCCAGGCATGGATGAGGGAGCGTCCTCCATCCTGGCGGCCTCGAGGTCCGGGGAGGAGGCGGCCGCCTGATGGCCTCCCCCCCGCTGCTGCATCATCACTTGCCTCCGCCGCCGTCCCCTGCCTTGGGGCCCTTGCGGCGGAGTTCACGTTCTTCTGTGGCTTTCCGAATGTTCTTCATGATGGCGGCGTCCTTCTCGACCTGCGCCTTGACGTGCTCCAGCAACTGCGGGGCCACCATGAGGAGGTCGCCCGCCTTGCTGAAGCCGCTGAGAGCCGAGAACTCCTCAGGGCTCATCTTGTCCTTCGAGCTCGCGGAGTCCGCCTCTCGGAGCCGATCGTGATAAGCCCACTCGATGGTCTGCGCACGGCGGAGGATCGCCTCCGCGAAGGCGCAGTTGCTGAGGTCGAGCTGGTCGTAGCTGCCGGCCAGCTCGAAGTACTTCATGAGCTGCTCATGCTCCTGGACACCCCATTGCTCCATCTGGAGGCGGGCCGTCGTCTTGAACATCAGGTGGTGGTCCGTCGGGGTGCGGCGCCCCCGAAGGAAGTCGAGGCGCCGCGAAGTCGACCTTGGGCCCGCCACCGGGAAGTCGCCGAAAAGGCTCCTCCTCTCACGAGTCCACCACGTCGCGCCACTCGCGCCCCCGACCGCGCGGCCCCGTCCTCACAGGGAGGGCGCGGGCGTCGCCCGTCGCGGCCGCGCCGCCGCCGGGGGCGTCGCCGACGGAGGCAGCGGGCCTGAGGGAGGCCGCGAAGGCGTCCTTGTCCAGGGCGGTGAGGTGCACCACGATGGCCCGCCCAGGCGCCACCTCGAACAGCCCGCGATCGTGCAAGGCCAGACTCGGAGTTCCGACCCAATCGCCGACCTCGATCGGCCGCGAGCTGTCGGGCTCCGCGGCACGCCAGAAGTGCCCAGGCGGAGGAGGGGTCACGGTGCCGCCCACGGAGTTGGGCACCGCGGGAACGGCAAGGGCGTCGCCGCCGTCCTCCACCTGGTCGCCAGGCGCGCCCGCCCCGGCCGCCAGCGCGTCCCCAGCGGCAGGCACTCCCTGCTTGCCAGTCACGCGCCGCCCGCCGAAGAAGTTGCGGCCGAGCTCGTCCTCCACCGACACGTCGCGACCCTGCTGGGAGCGGATCACCTGGGGCACCGCCAGCTGCAGCCCGCGACTCCGAGCGTCGGCCGTCGAGGCCGCGTACGCCCGGCGATACAGGGCCCGCAGCTCGCCGGGCTGGTCCTCCCCGAAGCGGTAGGACCGGCCTAGTCCTGGCGGCAGCCGCAGGTCTCGCGCCACGAGCTGCCACTCCACGGGGCTGTCGTCCGGCGAGCCGCCCTCCAGCTCCTCGATGTACACGTCCCCGTCCGGGGTCAGGACGACCCAGCACGCCCCGCCCTCAACGTCCGAGGCGGCCGGGTACAGAAGGATCCGCTCGTGCCAGAGGTCGTCCTCGGCGTAGCGGACCATCACCCGGCATCCCGGGATCAGCCTCGCCGAAGGACCCGCCGACGAGCGGGGACCGCGCAGCTCCACCAGCGCCATCGCTCTCGGAGCCCGCCAACCAGGCCCGCGTCAGGAGGCTGCCGAGCACGAGCCCCAGCACCAGCGCCGCCACGCAGAGCCAGCTGGCGTCGTGGCAGAACGTGCCCCGCTCCGCCACCTCACGCACCGCGGCCGCCAGCGCGTCGCACGGCGGCACGGCCTCGGGGGGACCCACCCAGGCGGGCTCGCCCCCTCCGCCGCCCGGCGCCCCGGGCCCGTCAGGCGCCTTGCCACAGGCGCAGTGGCACCCCGGGCAGCAGGCGGGGCACGGCGGCGCGGCCGGGCAGAGCGGGCACGGCGGCACCGATGGGCAGCTCGGGAGAAGGGCCCACGACGCTCCAGCGTGCAGGCCCGCGCGGGCCAGCTCTCGGGCGCCCGCGACCCCCGCGTCGACTAGGGGGCGGAGGGCGTCCTTCATCACCTGGAAAAAAGACTTGAGCAAAGGTGGCCATCGGACACGATGGACGGCAACGGGACCGACGGCGAGGATTCAAATACGTGTGGAACACTGCAGAACTATATATGATACCGGAGAAAAACCCCAATCAGCTTTTTGTTAGGGCTATAGGGCTATAGGGCTATAGGGCTATACGGCTATCGGGCTATAGGGCTATAGGGCTATCGGGCTATAGGGCTATAGGACTGTGACCTGTAGGGCCATAGGGCTATCGGGCTATGGGGCTATAGAGCTATATGGGCTATGGGGCTATAGGGATATAAGGCTATTAAGGCTATAGGGATATAAGGCTATAGGGCTACAAGGCTATAGGGCTATAGGGCTATAGGGCTACTGGGGGCTACTGGGCTATTGGGCACCCCCGGACACCCGGGCACCCCCGGGCACCCGGGCACCCCCGGGCACCCGGGCACCGGGGCACCCGGGCCCGGCCACCGAAATCGGCCACCCGGGCACCCCCGGGCACCCGGGCACCGGGCCCCGGCCACCGAAATCGGCTGCCGACCTCACCTCAGCTTTATATCCGCTAGGACCCCTACAGAAGCAAGCTCTGATTGGGGAATGTACATACATGTGTTGTGCAATATTGGTTGAGTATTCTATGTGAAGCAATATTTGTGGTGCAATCGATGTGGTGCAATCGGTACGGTGAATATATGCGTGGTGCAATCGACGTGGTGCAATCTGCGTGGTGCAACCTATGATGTGCAATCATTGTGGTACAGCCGATGTGGTGCAACCGACGTAGTTCAATCTATGCGATGCAATCTAAGTGGTGCAATCTATGTTGTGCAATCAATGTGGTGCAATCTATGTTGTACAATCTAATCTAGGCGGCGACGGGGTGGCGATGGGGTGGCGACGAGGCGGCGACGACGAGCACGGAGCCGCCAGACCGCCAGCCGGGCCCAGACGACGGGCGGCGACGGGGCGGAGACGGGGCGGCGACGGCGAGCACGGAGCCGTCAGACCGAAAGCCAGGCCCAGACGACGGGCGGCGACGGGGCGGCGACGGCGAGCACGAAGCCGCCCCGTTTGGAGAGCTATTGGGTCCTCTTGGGGGCCTCTTGGGAGCCTCTGTGGGCCTCGTGGGGCCGTCTTGAGGGCCATCTCGAAGCCTTTGCAGCCCATCTGAATCGAAAAGTCAAGAGGACACAAAACATGTAGATATTTATTTTGGTGTTTGAATGTTATTTTGTTTGCCGGGGAGGACGCCGACAATCGATGAGCAGCACACCACAAGTCTCAGTCGGTCTAACTACTGGCGGGACACGCACAAGCCGAAGTGAAGCATGCGGGACAAGCTGATTGCACAGGCTGGTTCCTGCGTCCGTCGCGCGGATGCCGCATTGAAATCGCGGCTATCCATGTTCCAAACGACCATGTCTAATCAAACAACGCGCAATACCTTCATGGAGCTGGAACACAGAACCATACGTGCCACAAAGTCGGAATTTACCAGATTCTCCTGACATGCCACGGAGGAG
This sequence comes from Prorocentrum cordatum, assembly GCA_963575745.1. Taxonomy (NCBI): domain Eukaryota; class Dinophyceae; order Prorocentrales; family Prorocentraceae; genus Prorocentrum; species Prorocentrum cordatum. The sequence goes on from CAUYUJ010020463.1 coordinate 39,815, forward strand.
GAACCAGGGAGGAGAGAAGGAAGAAGACAGGAGACACCTAGGGTGTGTGAATATTTGATCGAATATTTCCAAACTTCGCGGAATATTTCTGGATGGCCCCTCCAAGGAGCACCGCACATCCACTCCGAAAAATAGGTCTGGAACTGATCCGATACGTCAAACGAGGCTCTAGAACGGAAGCCAGGACATTACTCCTCCAGCGGCCACAGAGGCAGTCCCCAAACGGCGCATCTGCCCGGAGTTGACCTCGTTGTTGGAGTTTGTCGCGCTCGTTGTTGTTGCTTCAGATTGTTTGGCTAGAGCGGATGACATGGTCATGTCACCACAGAATAGCAGATCATCAGGTGGTGCTGGGATAGTGTCAGCAGGCGTGTAGAAGACTGCGTTCTGGCCCATCAAAATGTGCCAAATCATATGACAATGGAAATACCACGCCCCAGGAGAATACACCTTGAACCGGATCATTGTCCATCCGCATGGGCCGAAATCGTCGGAGTTCTTGCCAAACGGCTCGTTATTGACGCCCTCGCTCACAACCTGCGTCACATCTCGGAACGCCGGGTCAACCTTGTTCAGCGAGGCAAGCTGCTCCGCCGACCCTGTCCATTCTCCACGGCCAGTGCCCAAGACCCAGAAGTGCATGCCGTGCGCGTGGAAAGCGTGGGTCTCGCAGTGGCCGTTGCAAGCGGGGTAATTCTGGATCACAACGTCGTACACTTGGCCGACATCCACCGCGAAGTAGTTGTGTTCTTCAGTGATCTGGTCTCTGTTGATGTCGAAGTACAGAGATGCGAGTGTCGGCGTGTTGCTGCCCATCCACGACCTCCTCCCCAAGAGCCACCGCAGGTTCTTGGTGTTTCCTGCAGAGTCGCAATTGTCTTGGGGCCTGTCCCCAGGGCCACCAATGGCCACTGTGAGGTCGTTCACCGAGGGCACGCCGTTGTACGTCGCTGTGTGGTCCATGCGCTCCTGCGTGCTGAGCATGTAGAATGTCCGCTGGACAAGGCTGTCGTCTGGAACCGCGGCGATCGCGGTGTCCCCCGTGTAGAGTCCTTTGATTGCCTGCTGGAAATCGAAGGTGAAGTTGTTGTCGTCCCACGCGGGTGTTGACACATTGGCAGTCTCTGGTTGCACGCTCTGGGATGCGGCACCCGCGTACTCGATGATGGCGTAACCTGTTCGCTGTGACGATCTTCCCCGGGTGATGACCTTGACAGTGTACGCTCCTGGTGGCTGGTCCATGGTCACCAAGACGCTGACTCGCTGGCCCGAATTGAGGTCAATGGTGTCCGTGGTGTGCTTCTGCGTGGCCATTCCGTCTACCTCGATCACTGTCATGTTGTGGTTCTCAATGGCAACGCTGAACAACGACAGGCTGCCTCCGTTGATAAAGCGAAGCAAGTACGTCTTCCCCGCCGTAACCTGCGTCGTAAAGTACCCTGGGCAAAGACTGGAATCGCATGAGGGTGGATGGTACGAAGGCCTGTACCAAGGACTCTGTGCCGCACCGCACACCTCGCGCTCTCCCTCCATGCAGGTCCCGCCGTCACACGAGTAGAGGGCATTGTCGCTGCAATCAAAGTGTCCCTGCCCGTTCACCAAGACAGACTGCGGGTCTCCAACCCACCTGAACTGTGGCTCGAGAACTCCCTGGACGAGCTGCGTCTCCTCCGCGTGCCACCAATCCTTCAAGTGCATGAGAACCTCGCCGCCATCGGCTTCGCTGGCGAATGCGCTGACGTCACCCTTGATGATAAAGGCTCCTCCGAGTCCAGCAACCCGCATGCCACCAATGTGGCCGTGGTACTGGTACAAGCCGGGGTGCTCGTTGACCTTGAACTTGTACACCCACTTGCTCCCAGGCGGGATTGGACACTGGGTGATCATGGAGCCGCCGTCGTGCCAGGGACCGCTGTCCGCGTGGACCATGCCATGCCAGTGGATTGACACAGCGTTTGACAACATCAGATTCACAATTGTAATCTCCACCTCCTCGCCCGGGTCTACCTCAATGGCAGGGCCTGGGATCGAATGGTTCGCGTTAACGACGAGGCGGTCCACGCAGTCAGGAGACGCAAACTCGTGGCGGATTTCCAGCGTAGTCACATAGACGGCCCTTGTCGGAGGTAGCAGTGTGGCAAAGAAGTACAGCCACGTATAGGCCATCTGCATGCTGGACAACGCCCGAAATCCTAGAGAGCGCTTCGTCCTCGAGCTAAACTGGCTACGGAGACTCCGGCAAGTTTGCTTGCGAGGAGGGGGGAGGGGGGGGGGGGGGCGAGGCCCGAAAGGAGATCTGGACTTCACACAAGTCGGGGCTACCTTCAACACCTTCTCGGCCCAGCGCTATTGGAAAAGACGGCGGGAGGGGAGGGGGCAGAATGACGAACGAACAACACACACACACACCCATACCCATGAGGGGAACGAAGGGGACTATGGGTGCGCGTTGACCGATGGGGGTCCCCGCTCGAAAGGAAGCCTCCCCCACAGTCCGATAACCCACACCCATGCCCATAGCCAGTCCTCCTCTCTCGGATCCCCTTATGGGTATGGGTGTGTGTCGTTCGTTTGTCACAGACTTCCATGGCAAGCAAGCTTGCCAAAGTCGAAAAAAAACGATTGGTGGGGCAAACGGCGCCGTCAACGCTCCGACGCCTCCTGACGCTCCCGACGCCCCCGACGCCCCCGACGCTCCCAGCTACTGCGCCCCCCGCGCCTCCGACGCTCCTGACGCTTCCAGCGCTCCGGGCTTCCGGAGCCTCAGGAACTTCCGAAGCCTCGGAGGGGTGATGGCTGACGCTCCCGACGCTCCTGACGCTCCGGAGCTTCAGGAGCTCCAGAAGATTCGGAGGGTTGGTGGCGCCCGGTGCCCCCTCGATGTGCAAAACGGCCTCCTCCACGTACGTGCAGGGGCGACCTCGCACAGGAATGGCCTCCGGTGCCAGGCTTCGGCGCACATAGCCGTGTTTGCGCCCTCGTGGTCTGCGTTCTGGGGGCGCGGTCCCGCGGATGCGCGGTCGCACCGAAACGTTCCGCGCGGGGCATCCGCGAGAAGACGTCCCGCGTCCGCGGGGTCGCGGCCCAGGGGCCCGGCCCACGAGGCCGCGGATACAGATATGCTTTTCGCCCATGACGAAGGTCACTCTGACAAAGGGTCACTCTTGCGCGAAGGCGACTCCTTCGGCTCCTTGTCAAAGCCAGGCTATGCTTCAACACTTACTTCTCGACTCCACGATCTGGCATGGTTGCGCCTCTTTGACCTGGAAGCGCGCAGGGTGGAGCCTTTCCAAGAGTGCGGTCACGCCGGAATGGCAGGCGGAGATCTCTCATCCTGAGAGGGGGGCGCAGGAAGGGGAGGCAGACCCAGACATCTCGAGTCTTGAAAAGACCGGGACGGAGACGTGTCTCCGTTGTCGGCCTCTCGGGGCCTCGCCAGGCCCTGGGGGCTGTCCCAAAGACCCTCGGGACGACAATCGGGCCCTGGATATCCGGACGTCTGGGGGCCCCGCACGGGAACATCGAAATGCCGGATGTCGGGGGAGGCGGCCGGCCTTCTCAGAAGGCGACGGGTCTTCTCACGAGAAACCACAAGGCAGCGATACCGCTACTCCCTGGACCTCTCCCGGGGTGCGCGTTCTACCCAGAACTTCGAAGCGAATCCAGCGGTGACGAGGGCCTCCCAGGAGATCCCCCCAAAGAAGGGGAAAACGAGGCGAGGGTAGCGGTGTGGGTGCCTTTTCCTCCTCCCACTTCGTGGCCTGCTCCGAAGACACGGGCAGCTTCTCAGAGGGCGTGGGGGCTTCTGAGAGGCCCCGCCGCCCTCTGAGAAGGCCAACCCCCTCTGCCTCCTCTCCCCCGTTGTGCGCGCCACCGACTCCCGCCTGCCTTCATCGCCCTCATCCTCACCGCACAAACGTTCAAAAGTTCTCAGCGAAGGCGAGGCTCACGGGTATTCATGGCATGCAGTGCCGTTCTCGGCAGGGGTGCCAGCATCCTTGTTAGCATGTGCCTGCAGGGAGAACGCCTGCAGGGTCTGTGCACTGTTGCATGGATTGTCGCATCTACCGATGCACCACACATTCGAGATTTCCCTCACATATCACACCATGTGTGGCTCTTTACGGGTCGTACTTCCGGCTACGGTATAGAGCCGTCGTGCTACCACAAGGAGAGCTCAATAGCCAACGAAGGGGCGTTTCTGGCCACGGCGAGCCTCGGCCACGAACAGGTTCCCCGACCTAGATCGAAGGAACGGCCCGAAAACCAGAGCAGCTCAGGCGTCCAAAGTGGACTTTATCTCCACACGTTTTGACTGTACGAATGTTGACTGCATGCATGCTGTCCTGGACGGGATGGGCTATCGGGCCCCTATCGGCGTCCACTGGGCCATTGGGGGTGGATGCATCCCTACTCCGAGCCTATCACCTCCTAGCAATGACCCTGATTTTCCACCCCCCCCTCTTCCTGATAAACTTCTCCCCCCCTGTCGCAGCAAGCCGAGCCTGGCGCTTCGCTCCAGACTTCCTTGCGCGCTTCTGTCCTGAAGCTGAGCAGCTCCAGCAGCTACACACATGGACGGCCAGCTGTTTTCCAAGCGCGGCTCCCGCCTTAGCGCCGGGCAGTGCCCTTTCTGAAATTCCAAAACGGACGCGGATGTGGGGCTCATGATATCAACATTCTCCTCTCTCTCTCTCCGTCTTCTCGTCATCGCTCGGACGTCCACTCCCCGTGCATGTTTCGATTTCGTGCGTGTATCTTTTCGCAGGATGCTCCGAGATGCCCTTCGATGGCCCTCGCAAAAGAGAATGCACACGCCCGAGCGATGCGAAGTCTTGTAGCGCCGCGCACCTTGGCTTCCCAAACTTCCGCCGCCCGCACGGACGGAGGCCAGGTTGTTGTCAAAAATACTGCTCTCGCTTGAGACTCGACGAGCAAAGCCCAGAATCGAATCGATCCGTCGGATCGGCGATCGAAATGAATCGGATCGGTGGAAGTCGGCAGCCGAGCCGGGAGGAGTTGAATCGGCGGAAATAGGCACGCTCATGGGCCTCCATTTGGGGATCGGAGGCAAGATCGGAACCCGAAGTCGAATCGAGTCGGCATCGGACGCCATCGAACTCGAGCCGAACCGAATCGGAGGAATCGAAACTAGCCCTGTACGGATACCTTTCCCCGACCCCGACGTCATGATTGTGACCCCCACAAGTCCCGACCCCCTTTCCCCAGGACCAACTTTCCATTCCGAATGTTTCTTGACGGTCCCGCGGGCCGGCGAGGGCCCCCGGAGGCAGGAAGTACCGAAAACACTCTCCGTCGTGAGTTTTCGGTAACTCGAGGGCGCCTGGGTTTTCCTCTTCTGAGTCTTCAAAATATCGAAATCCGCACTCGCTTCCTCAAACTCGACGGCCCGAGATCCTGTACTGCACGACAACTTTTGCACGGATGAGGGGCGGCACCTTTCCTGAGATGCGGGGCTCTCCCGCCCTCTCGGCGCGGCGTGCTCTCGCCCGTGAGACGCCATCAATCACACTGATAGGGGGCCAGCGGTCTCGAATAGCGGCTCCCGCCCTACCGCCGCGCACATTTGTACGAGAGTCTCCTGCAAAAGAAAGGCTAGAGGCTGGCTGATTTTCTCCATGCTGCTCCGTGAGCAGCATCTCTATATATATATATATACAAATATATAGATAGATAGATATATAGATAGAAAACGAGCCAGCCTCGATACGATCACCATACAGAAATCCAGTAAACGAGTCTCAAGCAGGAGCCGTGTTCCCGCTTGGGACTCTCTCAGGTTCGATAGCCCAGAATTCCAAGCTGTACAGAAAGTACATGGATGGAGAGCGTTGTTTTCAGCTCAGGATGGGGCTCTCGCTTGATACTTCCGCCGCTTTGGAGACCCATGCTCTAAACTTGTGCCAGACTTACACAGATGGAGGGCGGCTTTTCGTCAACATCCAACCAGTCCTTTAGAACGTGAGTGGTTTAGAGCGCTTCCTCTTCCAACCCCCGACTTCCCCTACAGGAAATGCTTATCACTGTCCCCTCTCCCTCCCCAAGGCGACCGGCAGCCAACCAGGACGAACGAGAACCCCCCCCGCACCCACCATCGCTATCAACAAAACGATGTGAAGCCCACGTTGGAGCAAAATCTTGGGTCCTGATCGGGCAGGGCGCGAGCAAATTGTAGTGCCTTTTGAAAGGGACGGGGGGGGTCAGCATATTACGTACTGTGCGCAGGGCCAGTCTCCCTGTCAGAGAAACCATACAAACATGCACTTCGAGGCATAGCCTGGATCATGCGCGGGCACCCCGCGATCACTGTGCATTGGATTTCGACTGGGACGGCAGGAGTGCTGGCATTTTGCTTGCTGTGCGCAGGCCGTCACTATGATGACCACCCCGCCGCGATTGCGTACTCATATCCGACAAGGGTGGTGGGGGACGATACGTTTCCCGATGTGTACTGCCACGTGCGCAGGCGCACCTGGCAAACTCTGTGCGTGCCCCGAACGTGGCACACCTGGCGCGACTGGAGCATGAGGCACACATGGCGCACGTGGATCACGTGGCGCATCTGGCGCACCAGGCGTGCCTGTCACGCTTGGGCCACAGGAGTGCCTGGCGCGCCTGGCGCGCGTGGCGCGCCTGGCACACGTGGCTCACCTCGCCCCAGCGGATCTGATTTGGTTCCGATTAGCTGACCATCCGAAGACGAACGCTGAACATGCTGCGGCTCGTGTGGTACTGATGTGTTGGGAGAACGAACGGGTGGGAGTGAGCGCGACGGCTTGCTGGCGGGGAGGGTGTCTTGATCCCTCCCCCTACCCCCTTCCCCTGGACCAGGGGGTGGGGAGGGGGCGCGACTCATTGGAGCATCTAAAACGGCCTCGGTGAGAACGCAAAAGTCAGTGATTCGACTGAGGGATTAGGTCATATTTGGGTCTCCTGGGGAGAGACTCTAATTGACCGCCACTCCTTATTCGATCGATCTCCTGGCCTCCGAGGCTCCCAGGAGGCGCCCAGGAGGCGAGAGGAACCCAAGAGGTCCCCAAGAGGCTCCCAAGAGATCCCCACGAGGTCCCAGGAGGCCTGCCCGAGGCACCCAAGACGCTCCAAGAGGCCCCCGCGACTGCTAAGAGGCCCCTAAGACGCACTTAGAGGCCTTCAACGAAGCTATCAAGAGACAGCCGAAGAGACTCCGAGATCCATCCAATAGGCGTCTGGCCTCTCTGCTCGCCCTCCTCCTCTTCCTCACCCGCTCGTCCCTCCCCCCGCTTCCCTCCTCCCTCCCCTCCCCTCCCCTCCCACTCCGTCTCCTCCCCCTCCGAGTCTTCTCCATCCTCCCTGTCTTGTGATGTGACGGCTTCCCCAGCCATTCATGCCACTGCATGCTCCTCCTCATCCCTAACAAGGCAACTCGCCTGGCATCGTTTCTGGATGGGCTGGTGAGGTTCACCTGGGCATGACCTTCGATTACGACCTGGGCATGGCCTTCGACTTTACGACCCTATATGCTTGCGCTTCTTAGCAAGCAAGATGGAGGCGGACCCAATGCAAAGCAGTGTCTCGCCAGAGTGGCAAACCCAAAAGGAACATGTACGGATTCATGCAGAGGGGGCGTGGGACGGAAGGCTGTATCACATCATCGCTGACGCATCCTGGACTTACTGTGGCATTCAGCCTCCTCCTCCGCCTCCTTCCCGTTTCCTAACCTATGACTCTCTCCTGTCGTACCCCAGACGTGTCGGCAAGGCTGGTCGGGCTTTTCGCCCGAGAGGTCCTCACTATTCATGGCCATGAAGCTTGACACTTACAACGGCTTCACGGATGGAAGGCAGGTACTATTCGAAATACGGCTCTCGCCTTCGCGCCGCGCACAATCCTCTAGAATATGTGCAACAGCTTCAAATATCAAGGGCGCGTCGTTTTCAAACTGTGGCCGTCGCCTTAGCGTAGCGCACCTTCGTCCTAAATGTGCGCAACAAGTTCAGAGATGAAGGGCGGGTCCTTTGAACATGTGGCTCTTGCACTGTCGCCGCGCACGTTCGTCTTAAATGTGTGCACCAGCTTCAAAGATGAAGGGCGGGTCGATTTCAAAATGTGGCTCTCGCCTTAGCGCAGCGCGCATTCGTCTTAATTGTGTGCAGCAAGTTCAACGATGGAGAGCGGGGCCTTTCAACATGTGGCTCTCGAATTGCCGCTGCGCACACGAATTTCAAATGTTGACAACAGGTTCAAGGATGGAGGGCGGATCGGTTTCAATATGTGGTTCTTGCCTTAGCGCAGCGCGCATTCGTCTGTACAGTTTGTTGCCACACATTTAAGGACGGATGGAGGGCGCGACGTGTCAAAATGTAGCTCTCGCCCTCACGTAGCGCACATTCGTCTCGAAATGTGTGTAGCAGGTTCGAAAACAGAGGGTGGTTTCTTTTCAAAATGTGGCACTCGCCGTAGCGCCTCGCACATTCGTTTGAGTCCCAGGCATGGGGGTTTGGCCCAATCAAAGATTGCCAGGACGCACGCGTATCGTTGATTCGCGGCGGTGCACTCAAAAGAAGTTGTGATGGCACGATTGAGGCGTCTCAGACGGTTGTCTTCCCACAGAGCACTCCCCAGAATGGCGACTAAGTTCTTGCAGGAGCCATGAAGAGGAAGCTTGGAAGAAGAGTGAATTGCAACACCGTTCATGCGTCTTGGGTTCGCAATGGTCCTCCTCCTCCTCCTCCTCCTACATCTCCTCCTCCTCCCTCTCCTCCTCCTCCTCCTCCTTCTCCTCCTGCTCGTGCTCCTCCTCCTCCTCGTCCCTGCCTCCTCCTCCTTCTCCTCCTCCCTCTCCTCCCCCTCCTCCTCCTCCTCCCTCTCCTCCTCCTCCCTCTCTCTCCTCCCTGCCTCCTCCTCCTTCCTCTCCTCCTCCTCCTCCTCCTGCTTGTCCTCCTCCTCCTCCTCGTCCCTGCTCCTCCCCCCCGCACGAGGCCCCAGCAGGCCGTCCTGCAGACCCCGCGGCAGCCCACCCCGCCCCCTCCTGAGCTGGTGCCCAGCTGCGGGCACGGGCTGCTGCCCAGGCCTTCGGGGGGGGCGCGGGTGGGGCTGCGCGGCGCCGCGCCCGGGGCCGGGTCGCCCTCGTCGTCGTCGTCGTCGTCGTCGGCCCCCCTCCCTCCCTCGCCCCCCCCCCTCTCTCCTCGGCTTCCTCCTCGGGTCTCCTCCTCGTCTCCCTCCTCTTCGGTCTCCGCCCTCCTCCCTCCTCCCTCCGCCTTCTTCCATCCCCCCTCCCCTGCCTCCTTTGCCCCTTTCCCCTCCTCCGAGGGTTCCTCCTCGTTCCCCCTCCCCCCTCCGTCCCCACTCCGTGCGAATGGCCCCCTCCGCCCATCTTCCGTACAAGAAGCTCACGCCTGCCGCACCACGCGGCACATCGTCATGGCCTTCCAGGCGTTTCGTCCCCTCTCCGCTCGAGACCTCGAAGCTCATCATGCCAGATAACGCCCACGGGTGGAGGATCGAGGAGGGGTCGTGTTCAAAATGGGAGTTCGCCTCGACGCCGCGCGCACTCGTCTTTCAACATTCCAACAAGTCACACGGGACGATAGCGGGGTTGTTCAACAATGGGGGTCTCTCCTTGACGCCGCGCACGCTCGTCTTCGAAACATCCAGCAAACGCGCGGATGGGGGGGCCATTCTTTCCCAACGGATGGACTCTGACTTGAGACTTCCTCCGAATGCTTCACCGCTGTACAAAATTGTTACGACCCCTTACACGGATGAACAATGTTGGGTCGTTGCAAACAGAGCTCTCCGCTGAGTCTTACAGCATATAGGTTCCAGGCGCTCGAACTGATGCAGCAGTTGCACGAACGGAGAGCGGTGCGTATTCAAAAAAGGGTCTCGATGAAGATGTCATCAGTGTGCACTTCCAGGCGCTCAAGCTTGTGCAATAGCTACAGCTACAGAAATGCAGGGCGATGCCTTCTTCAAAAATAGGGATCTCACTTGGTTGCCAGAAGTTTTGTGCATCTGACACACGGATCGAAGGCGGTTCTCTTTTCGAGGCGGAGCTGCCGCTGGAATATATAGCCCCACCTCTTCACAACCCGTGCGACTGCAACAGCAGAAGACATCCCCTCCTCAAAACGGGGTTCCCGCCGGAATTGCGGTCCGTTGGGACGCCCAACTTTCAGCGGAACGCCCGCAATGACCAACAATGCAACTAGGGACTTATCAAGAAGGGGCTCAGGACGAGAGGGTGTACTGCGACATCGTTGACACATCTTGGGTTCACTCTGGTCATCCCTCCCCTCCTCCTCCTACACCTTGTCATCATCATCATCATCATCATCATCATCATCATCATCATCATCATCATCATCATCATCATCATCATCATCATCATCATCATCATCATCATCACCACCACCATCATCATCCTCCTTATCCTCATCATCGTCATTCCACTTTCCCCTCTCCCAATCCTCCTCCTTCTCCTCCTCCTGTTCCTCCTGCTCCTGTTGTTCCTTCTCATCCTCCTCCCCCTCCTCGTGTTCCTCCTCCGTTCCTCCTCCGTTCCTCCTCCTCCTCCTCCTCCTCCTCCTCCTCCTCCTCCTCCTCCTCCTCCTCCCTCCAACCCTCCCCCCCTGCCCGCTCGATGGGTGGCTACCGGACATCGCCCCCCCCCCCCCACACACCCCGCACACCCCACCCCCTTTTGCTGCATATTCCCTCCCCCGTCCCCCCCCCCCGTCCAGAAGAAAGGATGCCGCCCTCGGGGAAGTCCAGGTTGAGATCCGTCCGCCCCCCCCGTAAAGTCACTCCCGACCTCCTTCCCCTGATCCTCCCGCGCCGCGCCCACTCACCAGACGAGCTCGCCGAGAACGGGCGGGCGGGACACCGGGGGCCCCCGTCGGCGGCCCCGTCGGCAGCGGCACCGATGAGTCGGCCACGCCTCGACGACGACCTCGAGGAGAACATGCGCGCCGACGAAGACCCAGGACAGTGTGCTCTCACGCAGGATGCGTGAAACCAGATAGGTGGAGCAAGCTGCGTCGTGCAACTGTTCTATATCAATGCACATGGATGGTGCCAAACATGTGGTGCAATCGACGCGGTACACAATATTTGTTGTGCCATCTATGTGGTGCAAGCGTTGTAGTGCACAGCACGTGGCGAAACTCACGAGAACTCACTTGTCGGTTGTGAGTTCCACTGCTCGCGCAATCATCCCACCAACCCACCCGCAACCAGGTCTGCAGAACCCATGCGGGGGCGACTCCGATGACTGCTTGGTGCTGGCTGGGGCGTCGCTGCGGCCGCGCGAAGGCGCGCGGGCTCGCGCGCACAGCGGCCAGCTGCGTCGGCACCACCGACGCGGCCGCGGTGGCGCTGACCGATGGGGACTCCCCACTGCGTCTCGGAGGCCGTGCCGACGCGTGGGCACTTCAGTGCGAGCCCGTGACACGGACGGGCAAAGTGCCGTGGCGACGTCGACAACGGCAGACACGCTGGTGATAGTCGCAATACTGGTGACGATGAAGACGACCAAGGCCACGACGACGACGCCGCCGACGACGACGACGACGAATGCGACGACGACGACGACGAATGCGACGACGACGACGACGACGACGACGGCCAGGCCGATGACGGCGCAGATGCGAAACACGCCGACGACACTGATGGTGTCCACGCGTCGGTGACCAAGGTTTTGGAAGTTTTCGACATGCGTGCGCGGCTAACGGGCGCGAGTGGCCCGCATGGTATTATTTGACAAGGACCGCGCCCCCCCCCCCCCAGCAAGCGCGCACGGGCAATCCAAAGATTTCGACAAGCGCGCGCGGCAAGCCCACGTGGCCGCTTTGGGAGAAAATCCTGAAAGCAGCAACTGGCCCCCTTAAGACTTCGTAAAACACCGCGAGTGCCCACTTGTTTAAACAAGTACCTTGTAGAAACAGGGGTTCCCCATGTCTTCGGGGAACCCGATGTTTTTCCCAACCATCCTGCGGTGTTGGGTCCTCGCTTTGAAGAGACAGCGCTCCGCGTCACCTCACCTCCCGAAGCCCCGTCCCCGTCCTCCCACCCCTGCCCCTCTCACACGCAACCCCTCACACGGTTCGTGGCCCCACAGGGAGCTCCACTGGAGGCCCCAGTGGCAGGGTCCGCATGCGTCAACGCTACCTATTTGGGCACACCCCTCACACGGTTCGTGGCCCCACAGGGAGCTCCACCGAAGGCCCCAATGGCAGGGTCCGCATGGGGGGACCGCCGCCCATTTTGACACACCCCTCACACGGTTCGTGGCCCCACAGGGAGCTCCACCGAAGGCCCCAATGGCAGGGTCCGCATGCGGAGACCACCACCCATTTTGGTATCCCCCTCACACGGTTCGTGGCCCCACAGGGAGCTCCACCGAAGGCCCCAGTGGCAGGGTCCGCATGCGGGGACCGCCACCCATTTTAGCACCCCCCTCACACGGATCGTGGCCCCACAAGGAGCTCCACCGAAGACCCCAGTGGCAGGGCCCGCATGCGGGGACCGCCACCAATCTAGACACACCGCTCACACGGTTCGTGGCCCCAAAGACAGCTCCACCGAAGGCCCCAGCGGCACGGTCCGCATGCGGGGACCACCACCCATTTTGGCACACTACTCACACGGTTCGTAGCCCCACAGGGAGCTCCACCGAAGGCCCCAGTGGCAGGGTCCGCATGCGTACACGCCACGAATTCTGGCGCACCCCTCACACGGTCCGTGGCCCCACAGGGAGCTCCACCGAAGACCCCAGTGGCAGTGCCCGCATGCGGGGACCGCCACCCATTTTAGCACCCCCCTCACACGGATCGTGGCCCCACAAGGAGCTCCACCGAAGACCCCAGTGGCAGGGCCCGCATGCGGGGACCGCCACCAATCTAGACACACCGCTCACACGGTTCGTGGCCCCAAAGACAGCTCCACCGAAGGCCCCAGCGGCACGGTCCGCATGCGGGGACCACCACCCATTTTGGTATACCCCTCACACGGTTCGTGGCCCCACAGGGAGCTGCACCGAAGGCCCCAGTGGCAGGGTCCGCATGCGATGACCGCAACCCATTGACGCACACCCTTCACACGGATCGTGGCCCCACAGGGAGCTCCACCGAAGGCCCCAGTGGCAGGGTCCACATGCGTCAACGCCACCTATTTCGGCGCACCCCTCACACGGTTCGTGGCCACACAGGCTGCTCCACCGAAGGCCCCAGTGGCAGGGTCCGCATGCGGGGACTGCCACCCATTTTAGCACCCCCCTCACACGGTTCGTGGCCCCAAAGACAGCTCCACCGAAAGCCCCAGTGGCAGGGTCCGAATGCGGGGACCGCCACCCATTTTGGTATCCCCCTCACACGGTTCGTGGCCCCACAAGGAGCTGCACCGAAGGCCCCAGAGGCAGGGTCCACATGCGTCAACGCCACCTATTTCGGCGCACCCCTCACACGGTTCGTGGCCCCACAGGCTGCTCCACCGAAGGCCCCAGTGGCACAAGCCGCATGCGCCCGACGCCGATTTTGGCATACCCCTCACACGGTTCGTGGCTCCATATGAAACTCCACCGAAACGGGTACCCACAACGCGGTATTTTTCAATTGCGCATGGTTGGGTCTTTGGCCAGGATAATTGAAAACTTCTGGCATGCGTGCGCGACGACGAGCGGGCGTCGACTTTGTCACTTTTGCTTGCAATGGGTGCATGACAGCTGATGGCTTTTAATAAAAGTGCGTGCGCGAATCATATCGCTTGACAGGGATGACGGGGGTACCAATCAGGCCCCCCCTCCGATTGCATGGCATGAGTTCATATCTGAAAGGAACGACGGGACATATCGTTGGCAGATCAAAATGTCCCATGGGGGCGAGTACGATGATGATGATGATGATGATGATGATGATGATGATGATGATGATGATGAAGAAGGAGCAGATGGCAATGACAACGGGAAGACCACTGACGGCGCCGACGCTGACCACGCCGACGACGACGATGGCGCCGACGCGCCGGACGAAAGTCGGGGAGACGTAAGACTCGGATACGGGGGACTCGGGTTGGCCCGACGGGGCCATCATAAAAATGACGAGGCCCAATCTGAAATTTGACGCGAGCTCCCGCTGCAGACATCCCACGAAAACTGGACCGTCAAAATCCAGGACGCGCTCGTCAAAAAAACGTCGGCAAACCCGAGTTCCGGCTTACTCGGGTCTTGCGTTTCCCCGAGAAAGCGTTGGCCAGACTCTGCCGCGCGCTCGCAGCCGAAGCGCGCGAGTGGCCGGCGCGGCACCACTCGATCGGGATGGCGACCCCCGGCAAGCACGGGCACGTGCTCGAAGGAGCTCGCCGCGCTCGCACGGGGCCCGCTCGATCGCATGCGGTGGAAATGCGGGGTAGCCCTGGCCTTCGCCATACTTCGGAGCGCGCGGGCATTCTTTGCTTGAGGAATCCTTTTGTCATGCCACGTATTCTGTACAGTCGGGGCGCTGACCTAAGGAACCCCAAATAAGGAACGAGGCCCCTTTTCTCCAGAAGTTGAATTTCGATTTCCCATGGAAAACCTCAGGAAACAGGAGGCAAACTGTAGAACAATCAAGGAACACCGAACCCCTCCCCAACGAAAAGGGTTCCTTCTGCAGGGCCCCGGCTGTATGCGTCCCCGGGCAACTCGATCTCGAAACCAGCTCGAAGCCAACTAGTTCTGGAGTGATTTCGAACGGCGCGCGCGAGCGCGCGCGCGTGGACTTTCTCCGACAGGCCGTTGCCGCGGATTCTTGGCAACTGATGATTGTGGCTGTGCGAATGCGGGCGCGTGATGCGATTTAACAAAGGGAGGGGCCGGTGCCAGTTCCGCAGGGATGGCACGGCATCGTTGTTGAGCTGGACAATGAGGCATACTCATACGTAAATCGCAGTACCCCAGGGAGGGTCGCGAAGACTGGGGCGGTAGATCGGGGATGGACAGACCCCCCTTTAGCAAAACGTGGTTTAGTGAAAATGACCTGAGGCCCAAACCTGGCGGACGCAAGCCTGGAAAATAACGGCCACGGCGCCCTCTCGAGAACCGAAAACGGACAATTCACTAATCGACGTGTCACTGTTGGGGGTTCTGTCCACCCCCGAGTAGATCCAAATTGCCTTCAAAGAAAATCGATTTGGCGCAAACAGGTCTTGGAAGAGGCTGAACTCATCCACTCCACTGCTGGCGCAGTCCCCCAACCCCCGCGCGAACCTGCCCGAAACGTGGTGCGCGAAACCCACCCGGGGCTCTCCGGGAGCTCTCCTGAGACCCCCAAGCGTCCCCAAGAAAGCTCGCCAGGGCGGCCCTGGAGTGCTCGAAGGGGCACCAAGGGAGGTCCAACAGCGCCCCAAGAGATCCAACAACTGGAACCAAATTTGACACCACGCCATCCCTGACGAGGCTGCAGCTTGTCCTAGCTTTGTGTTCCAAAGGCACCGAAGGGAGCTCTACAGGACGGCCCGGGAGTGCTCGATTGGGCGCCGAAGGAGCTCCAAGAGCGGCCCAAGAGACCCAACAATCTAAAACGAGGAAGCGGCTTGTGCTAAAGTCGTGTGAAGTCTGGGGGTATCCTGGGCTCTCCTGAGACCCCGAAAGGCCCCTCAGAGAGCTAAACAGGACGGCCTGGGAGGGCTCGAAGGTCCTCCTCCTCCTCCTCCTCCTCCTCCTCCTCCTCCTCCTCCTCCTCCTCCTCCTCCTCCTCCTCCTCCTCCTCCTCCTCCTCCTCCTCCCCTCCTCCCTCCCTCCCTCCCTCCCTCCCTCCCTCCCTCCCTCCCTCCTCCTCCTCCTCCTCCTCCTCCTCCCTCACATTCAGTTTTCTGCATTGATTGTGTTGCTCATGCCCCTGGATCTTACCCAGGGAGATGCGTCCAGGAGCGGTGCAGGGGGCAGGGGAAAAACGCGAGTGCACAGGAGAGACTTCGGGAATTCCACAAGGGGGAACGAGCATCCGCAACCCAGGCACGGCAGGAGCATCAGTCTGGCCCCTCGGGAGGCCAAACCCGTACCCAAAGAGAGAAGAGATATAGAGAGAGAGAGACACAGAGAGAAAGAGAAAGCATAAAGAAAAAGAAAGGACGAAAGACAAGAGGATGCGTGGTCAAGAGAGAGGCCAAGATGCCTCTTAGAAGCTCCGACCGATGCCGTCGGCAGGAGGGTCCTGCAACGGAGAGGGGCCCTTCGCACCTCAGCCCCCGCCAGTGCCCCCCGACTCACCTTTCTCCAGGGCGTGGCACTGCTGAGTGCAGGTCATGTTGATGGCAGCGACCGCTGCTTGCAACGATAAGCTGCCCTCATAGAAGAGTTCGGCCCCCGTCTCGGACAACTTGGACACGAGTAGCGGCAGGCCGCCCTTGCACGAGAGTGTCCGGCCTTCCTCCCCCACCCGGCCCCCTCCTTGCCAGCATCCATCCCCCTGGCCACGGCTTCTGGGAGATACAGCAGCGTTCACACTCGAGAAGGGGGCAGGATGAAGGGAAAAGGAAAGAGCTATTGATATTGACCCTATCCGCCTCGAGGCCAAGGTTCAGCCTCAGAGCACGAATGGACCGTCCGCGCAGACGAACTACTTTACGCACAGAGATGGTGCGTCGCGCAATGCGACTGCAGCAAGATTAAATAATCGAAAAGCGCTGCAACTTAAGCAGGCAATGTGTATTGAGTCCTGAGGTTCTTCATCTCCTCCTCTTGATCCACTCATCGAATAGTCCCCCGACCTCTACAGAGGGGCCGCTCTTTCAAAACGGAGCCGAGTCCAAGGGACTAGGTATCTCCTTAGCTTGCGCAGCTCGGAAGACATCTCCATACTGAGCGTTCACACTCGAGAAGGGGGCAGGATGAAGGGAACAGTAAAGAGCTATTGATATTGACCCTATCCGCCTCGAGGCCAAGGTTCAGCCTCAGAGCACGGATGGACTGGCCGCGCAGACGAACTACTTTACGCACAGAGATGGTGCGTCGCGCAATGCGACTGCAGCAAGATTAAATAATCGAACAGCGCTGCAACTTAAGCAGGCAATGTGTATTGAGTCCTGAGGTTCTTCATCTCCTCCTCTTGATCCACTCATCGAATATTCCCCCGACCTCTACAGAAGGGCCGCTCTTTCAAAACGGAGCTAAGTCCCAGGGACTAAGTATCTCCTTAGCTTGCGCAGCTCGGAAGACATCTCCATGCTGGAACCATCAGGGCTGGTAAGCTGTTTGCCTAACCTAGCCCCACTGGTGAAACCGCCGCAAGAGGAGCAAAGGACGATGGGTGAATGTGAACCACCTCCGCTCCTTGTCCTCCTCCTCATGCTTCCTCCCTCGGCCATCATCATTCCCATCTCCGAGCAAGTGCTCCGAAGGAGCGCACCGCCAACTATTTGAATTCGATTTCCCCCTCAAGTATTTCCTACTCAACATCGCCTTCTGAATACATTTCCTGCGGGTAGTTGAGACATGGCCATCGGTAGTCCAAACCATACGTAATTTGGCCAGCGACAAGAACAACTAAGCTTAGGACCTTGAATAGCCCATGTTAGACCATGCTTCGCCGAGCGCAGCCTCTTCTATCGATGAATTGATACCATCCCATGTCAAACATCCACACAACGATCGCCTGTGAAGCCGAGATCTTTGCTTGCGTTACAGCTGTGAGGAATTGCATTACGTGCGTGCGACCAGCACTGTACGTTGCGAGCACGAATGTCATGCGCTTCGCGCGCGCTGAGGTTCTAGCATGCCCCAATTGTAATCTAACGTGTTCGGCATCTCAGGACATATATTGTCACACGGATCGTACCACTCAGGGGGCTTCGCCTGCGGCCCTAGAGACAAGCTTGGCTTGGCATCCCCCCGCCCACGTCGGCACACCCGTCACGGGGATCGTGTCCCTCGCAGAATGACACGCCCCTCAGGCGGATCGTGCCCCACAGGGAGGAAAGCGTCAAAACGTCGCCCAAGCTCACTTCGGCACACCTCTCACATGGATCGTGGCCCGCAAATAATTCCACGGACGGCTCCAGAGACAAGGTTCGCATCCCGCCCCCCCCGCCTACTTCGGCACACCACTCACACGGATCATGGCACGCAGGGATCTCCACCTAAGGTCTCAGAGGCACGGGTTCGCACTGCGCCCCCCCTGGCCATTGCGGCACAACCTCATCACGTGGATCGTTCCCACAACGAGCACCACCTAGAGGCCCAGAGACATGGTTCGTACAGCGCCCTCCCCCCCGCCCATGTCGGCACACCCGTCACGCGAGTCATGCCCCAGAATGAGCTCCACACATGTGGCACCAATGGGCAGCTTCGCATGGCGTCCCCCTGCTCATTTCGGAACATGCCTCACACGGGTCGTGCCCGGAGGAAGTCCACCTGCGCCCTCAGTGGGCGTGTTCGCGCAGGGGCATCTGAAATGTTTAGCACACCCTTCACGCGGATCGCGCCTCAGAAGAACTTCGGCAGACCAATACATGCTTGCTCTGGCGGGAGGGGGAGGAGGCCCCCACTCTCCCCCTCCACCCCGCCGCTGCGTGCGCATTGCCACGCGGCGCGCAGTGCCTGAAGAAAGACCCGCGATCTGCTTGACATATGACTGCGCAAGGATGGGTCCGTCGCCAAACACATTGCTTACTTCTGGGACGCAACAAATTGTGCCTCATGGGGCTCTCTTGGGGCACATCTGGGACCCTCCTTAGGACTTCGTCAGGGCCTCTGGAACCGTGATATTCGGGCGCTTTCAACCCCGTTAGGCCACTCTGACCACTTTTGGGCAGCCTCTGGGGCTGTTTGAGCGACCGGGGGGGAGGACCAGGAGGCTCCAGAAGGGGTTGAACATGTCGTGGGCCAAATGGGGGGGACATCTGGGAGGGTGTCTGGGCCTCGTTTTGGTCATCCTCCTCCTACTTTTCCTGCTCCTGCTCCTCCTCCTCCTCCTCCTCCTCCTCCTCCTCCTCCTTCTCTTCCTCCTTTCTTCGACATATCACATGTGGGGGTCTCCAGGGGCCTCGTGTGGGCCTCGAAGAGGAAAGCAAGGATTGCAATCAACACCGTCGACACCGCGTCCACTCGGAACAGGGCCGCGGGCCAGACCCCTGTTCCGCTGTGAACGGGTCCCTGGGCAACAATTCACTGAATTCGACGGTGGGATGACGCGGACCCTCCTCCTCCTCATCCTTCTCGTCGGTCTCCTCGTCGGACTGAAAACATGATAGTGTAGGCCGTGTTGGAGTCCCCGTGGAGGCTTCAAGGGTACCCCGCACGTGGCTGCAAAGCCCGAAGAACAGCCAGATGGAACCATTCGAAAATCGTGAGATGGTGGTGAATTTTGATAGTGGGATGGGGAAGTGTATGATAACATAATCAAATAGTCACTGCGTGGGGCTCCCCACATGTGCATCTATTTGTAGAAGCCTGTCCGCCGTGAGCGTCTAGGCGCAAGGGTTGTCGAATGCAAACGGGCTTGATGTATAAACGAGGTGCGTGCGAGTGTCAATTAGTCCAGGTGTGGGAGGATGTGTACGAGTGGGTCTGAGAACGCGAAAGCCAGAATATGAAGTGGGCAAGTCTGCGTGTGAGCGGATCTGACTATGTGTAAGGAATGCGAGTCTGACTCAGAATGGGTCTGAGTATGGGTGAGTCTGACTAAAAGTGAATACGAGGGTGGGTGGGCCTGAGTGTGAGTGATTCTGAAGGTGAGCAAATCTGAGTCTGAGTGGGTATGATAATTAGTATGATGAGTCGGAGCCTCAGTCTGAGTGCGTCTGAGTACGAGTGAGTCTGGCTACGAGTGAGTCTGAGGGTGGGAGGGTCTAAGTGTGAGTGAGCCTGCATGTGAGTAAATCTGAATGCGAGTGAGTCTGTTTATGAATCTGACGAATACGAATCTGAGCATAAATGACTTTGACCACGAATGAGTTTGACGATACGTGATTCTGTGACATCCTCGAAGTATGGGCCCCGTGGGCTGTTGAAACCAGCACCTCACCCGAGACATCGTCAGAATCTGTTTGGAACGCAGGCGAATCTGACCACCGAAGCACGCAAACAGCTTGAGACATCCTCGCAATCTGGGCCCCCTGCGAACACCAACGCCTCGCCCGAGACATCCTCGGAACATGCTCCCACAATGAAGGATGTTGAGCATGTAAACAGGCACACCGCTCGAGGCATCCACGCAATCTGGGCGCGAACGGGGCCGTGCAAGATTCCCTGGCGTCCCCTTGGGTGGGCGAGAATGACAACCAGCGCCTCGCTCGAGACATCCTCAGAATTTGCTCCGCCATCAGCAGCATCATCATCATCATCATCATCATCATCATCATCATCATCATCATCAGCATCGTCAGCATCATCATTATCAGCATCATCATCAGCATCATCAACATCATCATCATCATCACCACCATCATCAGCATCCTCATCATCACCATCGCCAATCATCAGCATCAGCATCAGCGTCAGCAGCATGATCAGCAGCATCAGTAGCATCATCATCATCCTCAGCATCAGCATCAGCAGCATCATCATAATCATTACCATCATCATCATCAGCATCGGAATCATCATCATCGTCATCAGGATCATTGTCATCATCAGCAGCATCATTGTCATCAGCATGAACATCATCATCATCAGCATCAGCAGCAGCGACACCGTCACCACCACCAGCATCATCATCAGCAGCATCATCATCAGCATCATCATCAACATCAACATCAGCATCGTCACCACCAAGAGCAGCCACGTCCGCAACATCATCCTCACCTCCAGTTAAATCCCACCATCATCATCATCGGCTCCATCATTGGTGTCATTACCATCGCTATCATCATCATCATCATCATCATCATCATCATCATCATCACCATCATCATCGTGATCAGCAGCGTCAGTAGCATCATCATCAGTATCCTCCTCATCATCAGTAGCATGATCAGCGTAGTCCTCGTCATGATCAGCATCCTCATCATCATCATCATTATCATCAGCATCATCATCATCATCATCCTCATCAGCATCATCATCATCAGCATGCACTTTCAGCGTTGGGAGCATCAGCCCCTCTGACTTCATCATTGCCATCAGCATCATCACAATCGTCTCCATCATCATCAGTATCATCGCCGTCGCCATCAGTTGCTGGATCGTCATCATAATCGGCATCACCAGCAGCATCATCCTCATCACCATGACCATCGCCATCATCAATATCACCAATACAATCACCATCAGCGTGACCATCACCGTCACCATTACTGTCGCCATCATTATCAGCATCAGCATCATCACCATCATCATCAGCATCATCATCCTCATCCTCAGCCTCCTCAATATCCTCATCCGCATCCTGTGCCTCACCATCATCAGTATATTCATCAGTATCACCATCAGCACAGCCATGACCATGACCATCATCAGCATCTCCAACAGCATCGTCATCATCATCATCATCATCATCATCAGCAGCAGCAGCAGCATTATCATTGAAGCGGCACTCGTCAGCTTCAGCATCAGCATCATCATCAGTATCAGTGCCAGCATTATCATCCACATCCTCATCCTCATCCTCATCATCATCCTGCTATTCATCATCATCCTCATCATAATCCTCATCAACATCCTCATCCTCCTCGTCCTCACCATCATCATCACCATCATCATCACCACCATCATCATCATCAGCATCATCATCGTCATCATAATCATCATCACCATCCTCATCCGCATCCTCATCATCATCCTCATCCGCATCCGCATCCGCATCCGCATCCTCGTCCTCATCCTCATCCTCATCCGCATCCTCATCCTCATTATCATCCTCATCATCATCCTCATTATCATCCTGATCCTCATCAACATCATCATCACCACCACATCATCATCATCATCATCAGCATCATCATCCTCGTCATCATCACCATAATCAGCATCATCAGCATTATCATCATCACGAGTCTGAATGAGGGGGGCGAAGGAGAGGAAGTGGGTGGGTGGGTCCTCGGCGGGGTCAGAAAAATAGCAAGAACCCCATCCTCTGGGTATGGGGAATAAAAAGAACCCCATCCGTAGGTTATGGGGGCAAATCTTATGAGCTCAGAAGACCGCGGCAAGCAATGTGATAAGTATCGCAGGGAGAGTGCGAACGAGACTGGATTGTCCTCTGATTTGACACATCTCGCCACCGTGCCTGGGTAGTGGGCCAATAGCTATGAGAATATTAAAAGGGATGTCGAAGGAGGCCTCGTCGGGGTCTCTGAGGGGACCGTTGTTTGGCCTCTTGAGGGCCCTTCTGGGGCCTTCTTGGGCATCGTGGGGGCCTCTTGGTGTCCCCTTGGAGCCTCGTGGCAGCTTCTGGGGGCCTTCCTCTTGAGCCAATACTGGGGCCGTCTTTAGGGCTTCTTGGGCCGTCTTTGGCGCCCCTGGGGCCGTCATGGAGCCCTGTTGGGCCGTCCCAGGGCCCTCCTGGGGGCCTCTGGGCCCGTTCTGCAGCGGTGTTGGAAGCCTCTTGGGCCGTCTTGGATTGTCTGAAATTCGAAACGTAGAGAACCACGAGAACATTGACAAAACGTGGAAAAAATCCCTTTTGGCTTCTCGGCGCACTCGTCCAAGGGCCCCGGGCGCCCACTGGAGCCTGCCGAGGGCCGTCCTGGCGCCTTCTTGAAGCCTCCTGGGGGCCTCTTGGGGCGGAAAACCCAAAATCTCGGTGCATGTTCTCCCTCTTGAGCCCCCGTCCCGGCACAGCCTGGGAGCCTTCGGACGCTGTTTACAAAAAAACGTCGGCGCTCTTGGGGTGTGATGGACCAGTCTGGTAGACTATCGTGCCATTTTTGGGGGATATCTGTGCGACCACGGGGCCACTGTGGAGGCCACGAGGGCGCCAGTGGGACCCCCGGCGCCCCCATGCCAACCCGTGGCCGCGGTTATGGGCCCGCCCCCTGTCTACCCCGATATCTATTATATATCATATGTGCATACATATATATGTATATGAATATACATATGTATAATATGTCATTGATGTAATACGTACATACATATGTATACATACAGTAATGTCCGTGTATATATACACACCTATAAATATATTTTTCATATCCATGCACAATCGAACAAACATACGCAAATGTATGTTGTGTAACTGCAGGTGTACACACATTTATTTTTATATATATATATATATATACATGCATATAAATACATACTCCGAATGTCTTTATAATCGTCGGGGGGGCGTCATCCCCGCCGACAGCTCCACATCGACTCCCGTCGCGGGCAGCCACCGCGCGCCGAAGGCGCTCCGACACCTGTCGCGTCGCGACGACGAGGTGAAGTTAACCCCCGTCGGGGGGGGACCCCCCAGGTTGAATGAGAAAGCCAAGCATATGCGTGTATTGTAAGTATGTGTTTATGTACATACAGATATGTATGTACAGTTCTGCATGTGTGCATATGTATACGTATGTGTGTGCATGTACGTATAACGGGCCATGATGGGGGCACCTTGATTTCGAAGACCGCCCAAGATCGCGTCAGGACGGCCGTTCATCGCGTCTCCTCTCTGAATCTTCGGGATCGCCATGAGTGCCTCAAGGCGACTGGGGAGGAGGGGGGGGGCCTCTTTGGAGCCTCTTGGGGGCCTCTTGGGGCTTCCTGGAGGCCCATCCGGGGCCTCTTGGGCCTCTGAGGGGCTTTTTGGCGGCTTCCTGGGGCCTCCTGGGGGCGTCTTGGGGCCGAAGGCTTGAAATATCCGTTCGGGTACCCCCTTCTGGGCTTTCTCTTGCAGCCGTCCTGGGGCCTTCATGGGCCGTCTTCAGGTTCTCTTGGGCCGTCTTTGAGCCTTGTAGGGAGCCTCTTGGACGGTCTTGGGGAGATCTTCGAGGCCTCGCAGACAGTCTTTGAAGCTCTGAAAGCTCCAGAGACAAATTGTCCAAAAATATACGCTTTTCCAGAAAGGGAATGGGGCCATTGTTGCCTCTTGAGGCCCTCGTGGGAGTTCTCTCGGGGGCCTCTGGCGGCGTCTTGGGGGCCTCCTGGGACGTCCTGAAGCCATCTTGGGCGTCTTGGAACGATATTTCGGCGACCTCTGGCCGCCTGGGCGCAACTTGAAAGCCTGCCGCACATACACGGGAGGACCAAGAGCCGCCCAGGGAAGGGGCCAGCGGCCGGGTACTCAAGTCAGGGTTCCTCGGGCCCCCCAGGCCTCCCTTCCCACTCTCTCTCTCTCTCTCTCTCTGTCTCTCTCTCTCTCTCTCTCTGTATATGTATGTAGATACAGACAGACAGACAGACAGGCAGGCAGACATGTATGCATACATGCATATGGATATTACATGCATGCGTATACACATACACACATACACACATACACACATACATACATGCATGCATGCATGCATGCATGCATGCATGCATGCATACATACATACATACATACATACATACATGCATTACATTACATACATACATACATACATACACACATAGATGTGTGTGGGTGTTTGTGCTGATGTGTGTTTGTATGCTTATGGGGTTGTGTGTATGTGTATGTGTTTGTGTATCTTGCGTTTGTGTGCTCGCACTTGTGTGTGTGTTTGTGTGTTTGTGTGTCTGTGTGCTTGTGTTTGTGTTTGTGTGTGCGTGCTTGCGTGTTTGTGTGTGTTGTGTGCTCTGTGTTTATGTGTGTGTGCTTGTGGGCTTGCGTCTTTGCGTGTGTGTTGTGTGCTTGTGTGTTTGTGTGCTTGTATGTGTGCGTGCTTGCGTGCTTGTGTGATTGTGTGTTTGTGTGTTTGAGTGCTCGTATGCTTGTGTGTTTGTGTGTTTTTGTATTGTGTGTATGTGCGCATATATACAAGAACCAACACGAACGCTCAATGAGACGTCGAGGGTCAGGCGACGGTTGCCGAAAGGACGTCAGTCTGGAAACCCGACGGGAGCATGTAATAAAGAACCTTTTCCTGAGCAAGGAGGTCTCCTGGAGGACGACGAAGAGTCCAGGAGCATGACGGCGAAGACGAGGAGGGAAGAACGGGAAGGAGGGACAGGAGCAGAAGGAGATGCGGAGCCTCTGAAAACTAAAAAACAGAAAGGAGGACAGAGAGAAGGGGCTATGGCGCCCCTCGTCCACATGTGAACCTACTGGTGGCCGTCGGCCCATCCTGCCTCCGTGCCTGGAATGTTGGTCAGAGACCTCTTGGATACTTGTTGGGGTCTTTCGGGAAGCCTTGAGAGTGGGTTCACATCCCCCCCCGGCCCCCTCTTGGGGCCCTCTGGGTGCCTCTTGGGCCCTCTTGGGGCCCTCTTGGGCCGTCTTGGACGCTGCGCACGTGAAAACAAATCTGCATTTTCCTGACAGAATGTGGAGTGGTTTGCCTTTTCGGGCCCTCTGGATGGTCCTCTTGGAGCCGTCTTGGTCGTCTTAAAGGTCTCTTATGCCATCGGGAGGCCACGTTGGCCCGTCCGGGACCTGTGGAAGCCACCCATTCGCTCCGGGGTCGCCGTGAAAGCTCCGGGGAGGCTCCGGGAAGGCACCAGGGATGCCTCGGGGGGGGCGAGAGGCACTTACGAAAATTGGTGCCCCTGGTGCGCTGCGGCTGGGAGCCCCCGGTTTCGGGTTTGTGTAAATAGATATGTATACACCGAGATTGACTGAACAATCTATATATACATAAACTATGTGTTGTGCAATATTGGTTGGGAATTCTATGTGAAGTAATATTTGTGGTGCAATCGATGTGGTGCAATCGATATGGTGAATATATGCGTGGTGCAATCGACGTGGTACAATATGCGTGGTGCAATCTATGATGTGCAATCATTGTGGTACAGTCGATGTGGTGCAATCGACGAAGATCAATCTATGCGATACAATCTAAGTGGTGCAATTTATGTTGTGCAATCAATGTGGTGCAATCTATGTTTACAGTCTAATATAGGCGGCGACGGGGTGGCGATGTGGTGGCGACGAGGCGGCGACGACGAGCACAGAGCCGCCAGACCACCAGCCAGGCCCAGACGACGGGCGGCGACGGGGGGTAGACGAGGTGGCGACGGCGAGCACGGAGCCGTCAGTCCGACAGCCAGGCCCAGACGACGGGCGGCGACGGGGCGGCGACGGCGAGCACGAAGCCGCCCCGTTTGGAGGCATAGTGGGGCCTCGTGGGGGCCTCTTGGGAGCCTCCGTGGGCCTCGTGGGGCCATCTTGAGGGCCATCTCGAAGCCTTGGCAGCCCATCTGAAGCGAAAAGGCAAGAGGGTACACAATATGTATAGATTTCCGTTGGTGTTTGAATGTTCTTTTGTTTGCCAGGGGCGCCGACAATCGATGAGCAGCACACCACTAGTCTCAGTCGGTCTAACTACTGGCGGGAACGCACGAGCCGATGTGAAGCATGCGGGAAAAGCTGATTGCACAGGCTGATTCCTGCGTCCGTCGCGCGGATGCCGCATTGAAATCGCGGCTATCCATGGTCCAAACGAACATTTATATTCAAACAACGCGCAGCACCTTCGAGGAGCTGGAACACATAACCATACGTGACACAAAGTCGGAATTTACCAGATTCCTGACATGCCACGAAGGAGGAACCAGGGAGGAGAGGAGGAAGAAGACAGGAGACAACTAGGGTGTTTGAATGTTTCCAAACTTCGCGGAATATGTCTGGATAGCCCCTCCAAGGAACACTGCACAGCCACTCCGAAAAATATCCTCCAGAGCTGGGTGGGATGACAAGAAGAAGTCTGGAACTGATCCGATAGGTCAAACGAGGCTCTAGAACGGAAGCCAGGACATCACTCCTCCAGCGGCCACAGAGGCAGTCCCCAAACGGCGCATCCGTCCGGAGTTGGCCTCGATGTTGGAGTCGGTCGCGCTCGTTGTTGTTGCTTCAGATTGTTTGGCCACAGCGGATGACATGGTCATGTCACCACAGAACAGCAGATCATCAGGTGGTGCTGGGATAGTGTCAGCAGGCGTGTAGAAGACTGCGTTCTGGCCCATCAAGATGTGCCAAATCATATGGCAATGGAAATACCACGCCCCAGGCGAATACACCTTGAACCGGATCATTGTCCAACCGCATGGGCCGAAATCGTCGGAGTTCTTGCCAAACGGCTCGTTATTGACGCCCTCGCTCACGACCTGCGTCACGTCTCGGAACGCCGGGTCAACCTTGTTCAGCGAGGCAAGTTGCTCCGCCGACCCTGTCCATTCTCCACGGCCAGTGCCCAAGACCCAGAAGTGCATGCCGTGCGCGTGGAAAGCGTGGGTCTCGCAGTGGCCGTTGCAAGCGGGGTAATTCTGGATCACAACGTCGTACACTTGGCCGACATCCACCGCGAAGTAGTTGTGTTCTTCAGAGATCTGGTCTCTGTTGATGTCGAAGTACAGAGATGCGAGTGTCGGCGTGTTGCTGCCCATCCACGACCTCCTCCCCAAGAGCCACCGCAGGTTCTTGGTGTTTCCTGCAGAGTCGCAATTGTCTTGGGGCCTGTCCCCAGGGCCACCAATGGCCACTGTGAGGTCGTTCACCGAGGGCACGCCGTTGTACGTCGCTGTGTGGTCCATGCGCTCCTGCGTGCTGAGCATGTAGAATGTCCGCTGGACAAGGCTGTCGTCTGGAACCGCGGCGACCGCGGTGTCCCCCGTGTAGAGTCCTTTGATTGCCTGCTGGAAATCGAAAGTGAAATTGTTGTCGTCCCACGCGGGTGTTGACACATTGGCAGTCTCTGGTTGCACGCTCTGGGATGCGGCACCCGCGTACTCGATGATGGCGTAACCCGTTCGCTGTGACGATCTTCCCCGGGTGATGACCTTGACAGTGTACGCTCCTGGTGGTTGGTCCATGGTCACCAAGACGCTGACTCGCTGGCCCGAGTTGAGGTCAATGGTGTCCGTGGTGTGCTTCTGCGTGGCCATTCCGTCTACCTCGATCACTGTCATGTTGTGGTTCTCAATGGCAACGCTGAACAGTGACAGGCTGCCTCCGTTGATGAAGCGGAGCAGGTACGTCTTCCCCGCCGTAACCTGCGTCGTGAAGTATCCTGGGCAAAGGCTGGAATCGCATGAGGGTGGATGGTAAGAAGGCCTGTACCAAGGACTCTGCGCCGCACCGCAGACCTCGCGCTCTCCCTCCATGCAGGTCCCGCCGTCACACGAGTAGAGGGCATTGTCGCTGCAATCGAAATGTCCCTGCCCGTTCACCAAGACAGACTGCGGGTCTCCAACCCACCTGAACCGTGGCTCGAGAACTCCCTGGACAAGCTGCGTCTCCTCCGCGTGCCACCAATCCTTCAAGTGCATGAGAACCTCGCCGCCATCGGCTTCGCTGGCGAATGCGCTGACGTCACCCTTGATGATAAAGGCTCCTCCGAGTCCAGCAACCCGCATGCCACCAATGTGGCCGTGGTACTGGTACAAGCCGGGGTGGTCGTTGACCTTGAACTTGTACACCCACTTGCTCCCAGGCGGGATTGGACACTGGGTGATCATGGAGCCGCCGTCGTGCCAGGGACCGCTGTCCGCGTGGACCATGCCATGCCAGTGGATTGACACGGCGTTTGACAACATCTTGTTCACAACTGTAATCTCCACCTCCTCGCCCGGGTCTACCTCAATGGCAGGGCCTGGGATCGAATGGTTCGCGTTAACGACGAGGCGGTCCACGCAGTCAGGAGACCCAAACTCGTGGCGGATCTCCAGCGTAGTCACATAAACGGCCCTTGTCGGAGTTAGCAGTGTGGCAAAGAAGTACAGCCACGTATAGACCATTTGCATGCTGGACAACAACGCCCGAAATGCCAAAGAGCACTTCGTCCTTGAACTAAACTGGCTACGGAGACTCCGGGAAGTTTGCTTGCGAGGAGGGGGGAGGGGGGAGGGGGGAGGGGGAAGGGGGGGGGCAAGGCCCGAAAGGAGATCTGGACTTCACACAAGTCGGAGCTACCTTCAGTACATTCTCGGCCCGGCGCTGTTGGAAAAGGCTGCGGGAGAAGAGAGGGCAGACTGACGAACGAACAACACAGACAACACATACACACACACACCCATACCCAAATGGGGACGGAGGGGACTCTAGGTGCGTGTTGTCCGATGGGGGTCCCCGCTCGAACGGGAGCCTCCCCCACGGTCCGGAAACCCAAACCCACACCCATGGCCAGTCCTCCTCCCTCCGATCCCCTTCTGGCTACAGGTGTGTGCGTGTGCTGCTCGCACGTCGCAGAATGCCAGGGCGAGCAAGCCTGCCAGGGTCGAGAGCAAAACGCCCTCCTCCACGCGAATTGACCAGGGACCGACCGTCCCGGCACTCCTATAGGCCTACCACGACATGTTCGTAGAACCCAAGAATGTTCTTAGAACAGAAACAATGTTCTTAGAACATGAACCCGATGTGTTAAAACAAGACAGTCCCAGAAATGTTCTGGGAACATGTCGTGCAAACCACGAAGAAGTTCTTGGAACATTTTTTGGTAGGCCTGGAGGCGAGCCAGGGCGCTTCGCCACTGCTTGATCCACGTGAGGGTGACCCCAGCTGGCATCGGGAATCTTCTGACCCGGGTCAATCCAGACCCGGGTCAGCAGGAAACCAAAAACTGCAATGCGGGGGAAAAAAAACTGCAACGCAGATCTTCGCAAGCCCGGGTCAGCCAACACGCGCGGCCGCCTCGCGGCCACGAGCGGCTCGCAAACCCGGGTCAGCCAGAGGGGGTCTTCGCGGGATCCTGCAGGATCCTGTGCCCTGGCTGACCCCCGTTTGCATTGACCCCCGTCTCAAGGCTCCCGACTTGGGCAGGGACCGACCGTCCCGGCATTCCTGTAGGCCTACCACGGCATGTTCGTAGAACCCAAGAATGCTCGAGCAACCAGAAGCCAGGATCTCAGAACATGAGCCCGAAGTGTACCGAAACAAGACGGCGCCCTGGCTGACCCCCGTTTGCATTGACCCCCGTCTCGAGGCTCCCGAGCTGGGAATGGCCTGTGGTGCCCGGCTGCGGGGGCCGCGGCGGGGGGGGGGGGGGGCAGTGGGGGGTCATCAAGCCCCAGCGGGCACGCCGGCGCGGGAGGTGACCCCCGCGGGCCCGCACAGAGTCACGAGCGGCACAACACTTTTTGTTGGTCTGCGGGTCGAGAGGGAGCCTCTTCGGGTTAAGAGCTCGGCGGGCCGCGCAAAGCACTCATTGGGGAGACAGGGCGCGGGCGGGCGGGGCCTCAGGCGGCCGGAGGGCGCGGGGTGCAGGAGCGACACACACACACACACACACACTTTGTTTGTTCGAATTCGGGCATGGGAAGGATTGGCTCGAGCTGCGTACAGGATGCGGCCGGACCTAAGGAACGATACATCGGGAACGAGGACCCTGTCTTTCCAAGTGAGTCTACGAAGTCCGAAGGAACGGCCGAGCCCTTTCTAGCGACCCTCATCGACACAACGAACTCGCGCGTCCAAGATCTCAGGGAACACCAGAGGAACCCGCCGCCTGAAAGGTAGCGGAACGCATGCAAACCAAAGGAACGACCGAGCCCCCCTTGAAAAGTGAGTGTGAAGGGGCCCCAGGACACACAAATAAATACACACAAATAAAAAGATTCCCCATATTTTCCCATAGTTGTTTGGTTTTTGTCTTCCCCCCCACTTCGCATATTTTCCAATAGTTTCTGGGGAATCGAAGATTAATTGTGTCTGTGTTTTTTTCCCCTCCTGAAAATAAGCGTTCCTTATTTAAGCCCGACCCTGTACGCGTGCGGCCAGCGCCTGGACTCGAGACCGCCCTCGCCGCAGATCCGCGCGACCCTCCCCCCGTCCGAGAGCAACCAACCTTCCCGCTTGCGGGTGGCGGCGCACATAATTAGCCGTGTCCGCGCCCTCGTTGGGCAGCCTGGAAATGGGCACCAACACCAATACAGGGGTTTGCCTCCACAGGGGGAAGATGATCCTAGATTTCGGTGTTGGTGGTAATATTTCGATCACCTTGGAAGCCAGAATATTACAACCATCACCGAGATCGGATTCTTCTTCCATCGGTGGATGCACACCCCCGACATTGGTGTTGGTGTCAATCTCTAGTCCTGCGACTCGTGGTCTGCGTTCTGGGGCGCGGTCCCGCGGATGCGCGGTCGCACGGAAACGTTCCGCGCGGGGCATCCGCGAGAAGGCGTCCCGCGTCCGCGGGGTCGCGGCCCAGGGGCCCAGCCCACGAGGCCGCGGATACAGATATGCTTTTCGCCCATGACGAAGGTCACTCTGACGAAGGGCCACTCTTGCGCGAAGGCGACTCCTTCGGCTCCTTGTCAAAGCCGGGCTATGCTTCAACACTTACTTCTCGACTCCACGATCTGGCATGGTTGCGCCTCTTTGAGCTGGAAGCGCGCAGGGTGGATCCTTTCCAAGAGTGCGGTCTCGCCGGAATGGCAGGCGGAGACCTCTCATCCTGGGGGGGGGGCGCAGAAAGGGGAGACGTGTCTCCGTTGTCGGCCTCTCGGGGCCCTCGCCAAGCCCCGGTGGCTGTCCCAAAGCCCCACGGGACCACAAGCGGGCCCTGGATATCCGGACGTCGGGGGGCCCCGCGCCGGACCGTCGAGACGCCAGATGTCGGGGGAGGCGGCCGGCCTTCTCAGAAGGCGGCGGGTCTTCTCACGAGAAACCGTTACTCCCTGGACCTCTCCCAGGGTGCGCGGTCTAACCAGAATCCCACCAGCCCTCTGGGCGTCGGTGGTTTAGAGCGTTTCCTCTTCCACCCCTCCTTCTTCCCCTTCGGGGAGGGGTTTACCCCTCCCCCTACCCCCTCCCCACTGACCTGGACAGGGGGTTCCGCGGCGCGTTGGAGCGCCCAAGATGGCCCAAGACGGCTCCAAGAGGGCCTCAGGGAGCCCAAGATACCCTCCAAGATGGCTCAAGATAGCGCAAGATGCCTCAAGATGGTCCCCATGATGTTCCAAGACGTTCCAAGAACTCTCCAAGACGGTTCCAAGTGCCCACAAGAGCATCATTAGGATGCATCCAAGAGGCCAAAATGCTTCAAAACCCTAGGGAAAATCAATGTTTTTGGTGTTCTCACTTTTTCGCTTGCGATGCACATCCGAGGCGTCAAGATGGCTCCAAGATGGCTCAAGATAGCTCCAAGAAGGGCCCAAGAAAGCCCCATGACGGCGCCAAGAGCGCCGAAGAGCGCTCCAAGAGCGGTCCCAGAGCGGTACAGGAGACGATTTTTGGAGTTCCTGGGGGGGGTTCTAATTAAGGAACCCCTCTTCTTTGATCGATTTCCTCCACGATGGCCGCAAGAGGCCCCCAGGATGCCCCAAGAGGCCTCAGGATGGCCCCAAGATGACCCCAAGAGGCCCCCAAGAGGCCCCCAGGAGGCCCCCAAGAGACCCCCATAAGGCCCCAAGAGACCCCCCAGAGGCACCCAAGGTGCTCCCAGAGGCCCCATGATGGCCCCAAGAGGCCCCAAGAGGCCCCCAGGAGGCCCCAAAGGGGATCCCGAACGGCCCACAGAGGCCCCCCCGAGGCACCCAAGACGCCGAAAAGCCCCTCAGGACGACCCTCTACTCGCCTGGGCGTCGTTTCTGGACGGGCTGGTGGGGATACGCGAAGCGTCTAGAATTTCGAAGCGAATCCAACGGTGGCGACGAGGGCTTCCCAGGAGATCTCCAAAAAAGGGAAACGAGGCGAGGGTACCGGTACGGGTACCTCTTCCTCCTCCCACTTCGTGGCCTGCTCCGAAGATACGGGCAGCTTCTCAGAGGGCGTGGGGGCTTCTGAGAGGCCCCGCCGCCCTCTGAGAAGGCCAACCCCCATCTGCCTCCTCTCCCCCGTTGTGCGCGCCACCGACTCCCGCCTGCCTTCATCGCCCTCATCCTCACCGCACAAACGTCCAAAAGTTCTCAGCAAAGACGAGGCTCACGGGTATTCATGGCATGCAGTGCCGTTCTCGGCAGGGGTGCCAGTATCCCTGTTAGCATGCGCCTGCAGGAAAAGCGCCTGCAGGGTCTGTGCACTGTTGCATGGATTGTCGCATCTACCGATGGTTTCATCTTACTTCCTTGCAATGTGGGTATGCTGGGTCAGTGCGGTGGTGTTCTGGTTCTGATGTCTACTGATCGTTGCGTGCTCTGTCCTTTCGGGATTTCCTATACATATCATCAAATGATTCTCTCCTTACGGGTTGTATTTCCATTGCATGCCCCATAAATTCGAGAAACCCTCACATATCATACCATGCTTGGCTCTTTACGGGTTGTACTTCCGGCTACGGTATAGAGCCGTCGTGCTACCACAAGGAGAGCTCAATAGTCAACGAAGGGGCTTTTCTGGCCACGGCGAGCCTCGGCCACGAACAGGTTCCCCGGCCTAGATCGAAGGAACGGCCCGAAAACCAGAGCAGCTCAGGCGCCCAAAGTGGACTTTATCTCCGCGTTCTGACTGTACGAATGTTGACTGCATGCATGCTGTCCTGGACGGGGTGGGCTATCGGACCCGTATCGGCGTCCAACGGGCCATTGGGGGTGGATGCATCTCCCCTCCGAGCCGATCCCCTCCTAACAATGACCCTGACATTTCCACCCCCGTCTTCCAAATAAACAACTCCCCGTCTGTCGCAGCTAGCCGAGCCAAACTCTTCGCTTCATGATTCGCAATTCGCCGGCCCGACGGGCCAGAGGCCTGCTAAGATCTCAGGTTACTGGTAAACAAGAGTTCTAGTTCGCGCGCGCGGGGCGGCACCTGGGGGTCCCCAGACGGAAAGACCCCTGGCCCGTACCACTGAGAGATGGATTTGCCTTCTGGGCGCGGCTTTCAGGCGCCCCCGAGCGCTCCTAGAGGGCCCCAAGAGTCCCCAAGACGGTCCAAGAGGGCTCCGAGTCGCCGACCGATCGGTCCAAGACTCCCAAGATAGCCTCCAGACGGCCGCTGACGCTCCCAAGACGCCCAAAGAGGCCTCGAAGAAGCGTCTCGAGAGGGCTCCAGGAGACACAAACCACTGATGTCCCTTCGGTTTTTGAAGGATTTGTCCGTTCTCATCTGTTCGGCTTCCCGACGCTCAAAGACGGCCCACGAGGCCGCTTAGAGCCCCCACGAGAACCCCAAGAGGCTCCAAGAGGCCGCTTAGAGCCATCGGCCCCAAGAGGGTCCCAAGATGCCCAAAGAGCCCTCGAAGAAGCGTCTCAAGAGGGCTCCAGGAGGCAAAAAGCATTGCTTTCCCTTTCGGTTTTTGAAGGATGTTGCCGTTCTCATCTGTTCGGCTTCCCGACGCTCAAAGACGGCCCAAGAGGCCCCACATATCGCCCCAAGACGGCCCAAGAGGCCTCCAAGAGAGCCCCAAGAGTGCGCCAGAGGGCCCCAAGACGTCACAAGAGGCATCCAAGACTAGATATCCCCAGGACGGCCCCAAGAGGGGGCCAGACGGAGAACCCGAACGGATACTTCCAGCCCTCGGCCCCAAGAGGCGCCCAGGAGGCCCCAAGAAGCCCCCACGAGCCCCCCAAGAGGCTTCAAGAGGCAGCTTAGAGCCCCCATGAGAACCCCAAGAGGCTCCAAGAGGCCGCTTAGAGCCCTCGGCCCCAAGAGTGTCCCAAGATGCCCAAAGAGCCCTCGAAGAAGCGTCTCAAGAGGGCTCCAGGAGGCAAAAAGCATTGCTTTCCCTTTCGGTGTTTGAAGGATGTTGCCGTTCTCATCTGTTCGGCTTCCCGACGCTCAAAGACGGCCCAAGAGGCCCCACATATCGCCCCAAGACGGCCAAAGAGGCCTCCAAGAGAGCCCCAAGAGGGCCCCAGAGGGCCCCGAGACGGCCCAAGGGGCCTCCAAGACGGCCCAAGATATCCCCAGGACGGCTCCAAGAGGGGGCCAGACGGAGAACCCGAACGGACATGTCGATCCATCAGCCCTACGAGGCGGGAGGCCCAAAGAAGCCCCCACGAGCCCCCCAAGAGGCTCCAAGAGGCCGCTTAGAGCCCCCAAGAGAACTCCACAAGAGGCCCCCAAGAGGCCCTCTGGAGGCCCCAAAGAGGTCACACAAATTTGTAGCACCAGTGATGCCATATGGGCCGGCGGAATGAGGAAAGCGATTCAATAGAAGGACCCCTAACCCTTTGCGAGGGGACCTAAGTAAGTTAGGAGGGCCGAACACATTAGTGATAAGAGGGTTTGATGTGAAGATGTATCGAGCCAAACCGCCCTACATTGTTATGCCTAATGCGAGGACGGGGACCTCAGTGAGGCCACGTCTGAACTGTGTTATTAGGGTTAGGGGTTATCTTATTCGATGACTTCAGACTTCCTTGCGCGCTTGTATCCCGAAGCCGAGAAAATCTAAAAACTACAAAGGTGGACGGCCGGCTGTTTTCCGAGCGCGGGTCCCGCCTCAGCGGCGGGCACATTCCCTGTTTTTTAGATTCCAGAACGTACGCGGATGTGGGGCCCAAGATCTCAACAGTGTCCTCTCTCTCTCTCTCTCTTCTCGCCATCGCTCGGACATCAATTCCCCGTGCATGTTTCGATTCGTGCGTGTATATTTTCGCAGGATGCTCCGTGATGCCCCTCGATGGCCCTCGCCCCCAAAAATGCACACGTCCGAGCGATGCCAAGTCTTGTGGCGCCGCGCACCTTGGCTTCCCAAGCTTCCGCCGCCCGCACAGACGGAGGCCGGGTCGTTTTCAAAAATGCTACTCTCGCTTGAGACTTCACGAGAAAAGCCCAGAATCGAATCGATCCGCCGGATCGGCGATCGAAATGAATCGGATCGGTGGACGTCGGCAGCCGAGTCGGGAGTAGCCGAATCGGCGGAAATCGGCACGCTAATGGGCCTCCTTTGAGGGATCGGAGCCCAAATCCGAACCCCAAGTCGAATCCAGTCAGCATCGGACGCAATCGAAATCGAGCCGAACCGAATCGGAGGAAACGAAACGAGACCTGTACGGGTACCTTTCTCGGACCCCGACGTCATGATTCTTTCATGACGTCGGCCCCCCGGGCGCGGCCAAGAGGGGGACGTCCAAGAGGGGGGGGTGCAAATCATGACTGGCGGCATGTGCGCGGCCCAGCGGGGGGCCGAGGGACGTAATGAAACAAGAAGAGGCACAATGAGATCTGGGGAAATATCATGGCCCACGCCATGACATCCACCCCCCCTAGTCATCACCCCCCTCTTTGCCGCCCCCGATCCCCCCGAGGTCCCGACCCTTCCCCGGGACCGGTTGTTCAGCCTGAAGCTTTCTTGACGGTCCAGAGGGCCGGCGCGAGAGACCCGGAGGCAAAAGTACAGGAGGAGGCTCCGTCGTGAGTTGTTTGTCACTCGAGGGGATCTGGGCTTCCTCTTCCGAGTCTTCAAAGTCGAATTCTGCACTCGCCTACTCAAGCTCCACTCCAGGACGCTCGATGTTCAACTCCTTACGAAGTTGAAAACGCTGTTGAAGGATTTCGGCATGCACGCGCGACGACGACACGCGCGTGTGCACACCACACCGTCCGATCCATTACAAGGAATTCTTGCGAAAGGACGAGTGCGAGGGCGTTCGAACGATTGCAACATGCGCGCGCGAGAGGCAAGATTGGTAGACTTTGGTTTCCTTCAGATTTCGGACTAGCATGAGCGCATGCTGTTCTGAAACTCCTGTTGCGGAACCCTTGTCTTTTACATGTTCTCGGGGCACTCGATTTTGAAATCCTTCCAAAACCTATGGATTCTGCAGAGTTTCGGCTTGCGCGCGCGACGACGCGCGCGTGTGCACATCGTCTTATCTATCGCCAGGGGCTCTTGCGACAGCAGGCGCGCGAGGGCGTTCAAACTATTTCAACACGCGCGCGAAATGGCCACGTGTGGTAGCATTGGATGAACATCTTGAAGAACAGAGAGGCATGTCTGGTAGCAAGTGATTAACATCGTGAAGAACCTACACTTCCCTTAATATTGCGCAAGATCGCGAGCGCATGTTTAAAACATCCCGTTGCGACACAAGTATGTGTTATATGTGTTGGGGGCACTTGATTTTGAAATCCTTCCGAAAACTATGGTTGTTGTTGCAGGAGTTCTGCATGCGCGCGCAACAGCGCGCGCAGTCGCACGTCGTCCCTATTTCGGCGATGGAGACTTGAAAACGAATGATATTTGATAAACGAATGCACGCGCATAGCATTTACTGCAAAGGATGAAGGGGGAGTCGACCAGCGTCTG
Source organism: Prorocentrum cordatum (assembly GCA_963575745.1). Taxonomy (NCBI): domain Eukaryota; class Dinophyceae; order Prorocentrales; family Prorocentraceae; genus Prorocentrum; species Prorocentrum cordatum. The sequence goes on from CAUYUJ010020463.1 coordinate 76,988, forward strand.
TCTGGGATGGTACGAACTCATATTTAGGATGGGCGATGGAGCAAAATCATACGTAAATCTCACCCGAAAAGGTGGCGGGTAAAGTCTGGGGGAGGGGGGGGGGGGGCAAATCCTAGTACTGCTTTGGAAAAGAATCCGAGGCTCGCACTAACAAAATTGCGACCAACATGCGGCGGCGACGAACGGCGGCGACGGGAGACAGCAAGCCAGCAGGACCAGCGCACAGGACCAGTTCCTTAGAACACAGGTGCGGGTCCGTACGTGCACGCCCTGCTTGGGGACAATAGGTTAGCCAACATTGACACAAACGGTGTGTTTCTAAAAGTCTGCGTTGTGCAATTCATGCAACAGATATTGCGCAATATTTCTGGACCAACCTATGTGGTGCAGTCCGCGTGATGTGAGAAAATGCTAAGAAAACATTCGAATATTAAAAAGCGATGACATGATGTATGGCATAGCGGGGGGAAAACGAAAGAGTGAAAAACGTATACAGGGAAACCAGAGAGAGAGAGAGAGAAAGAGAGAGAGAGATAGAAAACAAAAAAAAGAGAGAGAGAGAGGGAAAGAGAGAAAAGGGAAGGAGAGGAAGAGACATTCCACAACACGGAACCTACACATCTATCATAACGCTGATATCATGTATTGCTTATCACGTGATGAGACAGATAAAAGGGACTACCCAGTGAGAGAGAAGAGAGAGAAGAAGAGAGAGACATAGAAAGAGAGAGAGAGAGAAATCAGAGAGGATAATGAGAGTGAGAAGGAAATTGAATAGCACAAACAAACATCAGCAACCACAGACAAAAAGAGCAAAGGCGCCCACCGACGGCCGGCCGCCGAGAGCCGCCCACCGAAATCGGCCGGCCAGTGACGCCAGCCTCTTCAAGGGGGCGCCCACCGAAAGCCGCCCACCGAAAACCGCCCCCCGAAATCGGCCCGCCAATTTCGCCAAAACGTCAGCACTGATTGGGGAAGGAGCGCTGTGCGTTGTGCAAGATGTGTAGTGCAAACTAAGTGGTACAATCGACGTGGTGCGCAAGGCTACGTGGTGCAATCGGTGCTCAAAGACGAAATGACAGCTGCCATGCCCCTGCAGACATCCCAGCCACCCCACCGCAACTTGGTTAGCAAAGCCCATGCCGCGGCGATTGCGATGAGTGCTCGGCGTTGGCCGGGGAAGTTTTTTGCGGCCGCGCTAGCCCGCCCCGCGCGCACAGCGGCCAGCGAGTCTGGCGCGACCGACCCGGCCGCGGGGGCGCCGCTTGCTGGACCCTTCCCAGCGGGCACGTCAGCGCGAGGCGGTGGCTCCGGCGGGCGCGGCACCATGGCGAAGCCGACGGAAGTAGTCACGATTCTGAAACTAGCGGTGATGGTGACGAGGGTGACGATGACGACGGCAAGGCCAATGACGGCGCCGATGTTGACCACGCCCGCCGATAACGATGACGATGTCCTCGCGTCGGCGATGGAGGTTCTAGAAGGAGTTCGAGATGCGCGCGCGGCCGACGCGCGCGAGTGGCCCGCGTGGTATGATTTGACACGGCTCGTGCCTCCCCCTAGCACGCGCGCAAGGGCTCTCGAATGAGTTTCACCTGCGGCACGAAAAGAATGCTTGACAGAATGTGATGAACATGTTGGGAAACGGGTAGCATGTCTGAATCATCCGCAAGAGCGCGTGCGCAGGATTGTGTTGAAAACTGTTGTTGCAGAAAAACGGTTTTGCAACTGACGGTGTTCCATGGATTCCGGCGTGCGCGCGCGACGAGGCGCGCGCGCACTTAGTCAGGTATATAATGGGCTCTTGCGACGGCACGCGCGCAAGGGTGTTCGAACGATTTCGACATGCGCGCGCGAGAAGGCCAAGTTGGAAGCATGTTAGGAAAACGTGAGAACATACTAAATTCAAAAAATTCGCAAGAGTGTGAGCGCACACTTGTGCTGAACATTCTTGTTGCGAAGCCATGTGCTTGTATGTGTTGCTGCGACATTCGATTCTGAAATCCTTACGGAACCGAAAAGTTGATGAAGGATTCCGACAAGCGCGCGCGCGCACTTCGTCCCATGTGTTGCAAGGGCTTCTTCACAATGTTTTATTCTGTGATGAACGAACGCGCGTAGTATCTTCTGCAAGAAAGACTAGGGGCGGGGTCGATACCGACCGGGCTGAGATGGTATGACTCATTTGTAATATGGACACGGTGTCACAATCATATGCAAATTAAATATCGCGAGGAGGGACCGTTAACTCCGGCCCCGGGGGGGTAGAATCCATTATTCTATTAGAAAGGAGTATCGACGTGGTGCAACCAATGTGGTGCACTCTACGTGGTGCAATATATGTGGCGTCGCTCTGTATGCTATGCAATCGACGTGGTGCAATCTAGATGGCGAAACATGTCTTGCAGTATATATCGATATACATCTATATATATATATACATTCAGAAACCATCGCGCGCACTCAAGTTCTGTTGACTCACAACTCGCAAGTCAATGTCGAGGGTTGGGCAACGGTTGCCGACAGGACGTCAGTCCAGAAACGCGACGGGAGCACGTATAGAACAACCTTTCCCTAAACAAGGAGGTCTCCAGGAGGACGACGAAGAGGACGAGGGGGGCGGCTTGGAGACCGAGAAAAGGGAAAAGAGTCCAGGAGCATGACGGCGACGAACACGAGGGCAAAACGGCAAGGAGGAACAGGAGCAGAAGGAGAAGCGGAGCCTCTGAAGACGAGAAACAAAAAAAAGAGAGGACGGAGAGGAGGGGCCATAGTGCCCCTCGCCCACGTGTGCACCTACTGGTGGCCGTCGGCCCATCCTGAAACCGTGCCTGCAATGTTGGTCAGACACCCCTTCGACACCTGTTGGTGTCTGTCGGGATGCCTTGAGAATGGGTTCGGATCCCCCCCGCGTGGGCCCTCTTGGGGCCCTCTGGGTGTCTCTTGGGCCGTATTGGGACCCTCTTGGGCTCTCTAGGACTCTACTCGGAGCCAATGGGGCCGTCTTGGACGGTGCGCACGTGAAGACAACGATTGTGCATCTTCCTAACGGAAACTTGCGTTCTCGTTGCCTGTTCGAGCCCCATGAAAATCCTGTTGGAGCCGTATTGGTCGTCTTGGCGGCGCAAGACCGTCCGGAAACCACGTTGGGCCGTCTGGGACCTACAGTCGGCCCGTATCATAAAGATACGAGATAAGGATACAAGGCCCTTGGAGGCCCATGTGCACATTTTTCGAACGAGGTTGGCCAGAAAACATCACTAAAGATGAGCCGAAGGGGCGAGGATGCGGGCTGACTGTGTGTGGAACCTACCCATACGCTCCGGGGTCGCTGGGGAAGCTCCGGGAAGGCTCTGGGAAAGCCCCCATGGGAGGCCTCCAGAGGGACGAGGGGCTCTTACAGAATTTGGTTCCACGGCGGTGCTGCGGCCGCGGCTTTCTGGCATAACGTATATATATATACACATAAATACATACGTGCACGCATACATACATGAATGCATGCACGCATACATACATACATGCACACGCACATGCATACACACTTACAAACACATATGCATACCAACATGCACACATCGATGTACGGATATATGTGTGTATACATATACAACTGCATATGCAACTGTATATGGCTATACACAAACTATATACGTATACCTATTCAAATGCAAATCCATTTACAACTACATCAACAAATACATACACATACGCAAGTGCGTACGCGCTTACATGTACATGTACAGACATGTAGATATACATATGCATACACGTAACAATATGCAGATACAGATGCACAAACATATACACATGCACATACACATACACATACCACATACACATAAACATGCACATACGTATAAGTATACTTATACCTACAAACATACATACACATATACATACATATGCGCACATGTGGTGCGACATGTTTGCGGAACAATACATGTGGAATAACATTCGTGGTGCATTCGATATGTCTGCATCGATATGGCGAACCTATGCGTAATGCAACCGACGTGGGGCAATTTGCATGGTGCAGTCTAGGCTGTGCAATCGACGTGGTTCAATCTATGTGGTGCAACCGACGTGGTGCAAACTGCGTGGTGCAAACTGCGTGGTGCAATTTATGTGGTACAATCGATGTGGTACAATCGACGTACTGCACAAATCGGCACAACCCATGTTGTGCACTCTACGATATGCAATCTACGTGGTACAATTCCCCGGTGCCCAACTTGAAAATGTCAACCCCACTGCTCCCGAAATCATCCCACCCACCCACCCGCAAATTGGCTTGCAAAACCCATGCGGCGGCCATTGCGATGAGTGCTTGGTGTTGACTGGTGCTTCCCTGCGGCCGCGCCAACCCGCGCATGCACGTGCGCGCAGAGGCCAGCTAGTTTGGCGCGACCGGTGCGGCCACGGTGGCCCTGGCCGCTGGGCACATCCCCGCGGGCACGTCAGTGCGAGTCGGCGATTTGGGCGGACGCGGTGTCATGGCAACGTCAGCAACTGTAGACACGATGATGATGGTAGCGATGCTGGCGACGATGTTGGCAACGACGACGGCATGGACAGTGACGGCGCCGATGCTGATCACGCCGACGACGATGACGGCGTCCTCGCGTCGGTGATGAAGGTTTTGGAAGGAGTTCGGCATGCGCGCGCGGCCGACACGCAAGAGGCCTACACGGCATCATTTGACACGGATCGTGCCCCCCCCCAGCACGCGCGCAACGGCGTTCGAATGATTTCGCATACGGCGCGAGGGACCCGTTTGGCAGAAGTTGGTGAAACATGTAGAAAAACACATGTAAATGTATTATTGAGGATCTACAAGAGCGCGAGCGCATGCTGTGTTCAAAACTGATGTTGCGAAGCCATATGTGTATTTTTTGATAGTTTCGGGGCACTCGATTTTAAAATCCTTGCGAAACCGGGGATGTTTGAAATATTTCGACATGCGCGCGCGGCCACGCGCGCGTGTGCACTTCGCCCTTTTGTGTTGCAAGCGATTATTTCGACAGCACGCGCGCAAAGGCGTTGGAACGAGTTCGACATGAGCGCTCGCGAAGTCCGTTTGGTAGCATGTTATGAACAGGTTGAAAGCCTAAGTTTGCTGCTGTCCTTGTTTAAAGCAATCGCAAGAGTGCGAACGCCAGGTTAAAAAAATGAAAATAAATACGAAAACATGGGTTTACATGTTTTTTTGACACTCGACTTCAAAATCCGTGCGAAACTTAAGGTGGTAAGAGATTTCGGCATGCGCACACGACGACGCGCGCGTGTGTGCATTTCGCCATTTTTTGTGCAGAAGGATTATTCGAAAACTTATGATTTATGATAAACGAATGCGCGTGCAGAGTACTTTTGCAGAGGATGAGGGGGGGGGTCGATCTCGGGTTAGCCGAGCAAGATCTGAGTTTATAACTAGGATGGGCGATGGGACAGAATCGGGTGCAAATTGTAATACGAAAAGGGGGGAAACCCCAAGGGGTGGGGGTAGAATATCATGTTTTGAGTTTTTTATGTATGTTGCACAATCTAATCTAGGCGGCGACGGCGAGCACGGAGCCGCCAGACCGCCAGCCAGGCCCAGACGACGGGCGGCGACGGGGCGGCGACGGCGAGCACGGAGCAGGCCCAAACGGCGGGCGGCGACGGGGCGGCGACGGGGCGGCGACGGCGAGCACGGAGCAGGCCCAAACGGCGGGCGGCGACGGGGCGGCGACGGGGCGGCGACGGCGAGCACGGAGCCGCCAGATCGCAACAGGCCCAGTTCCTTTAAAAGTAAGAAACCCCGAGTGCAAACACTGATTGGGGAACGAAGACAGAAACAGCACCAAAAACATAAACAAAACTCAAACGGATATACAAATCGAATACTAAACAATTGTTTGCATTCGCGTGAAAGTCCTTCTTCCTCCCTTATCCTCCCATTGCATCCCTTTGCCTGCTCGTCCTCCTGGCAGGAGAAAGCGAAACATCACGAAAAAACCCGAGCTGCGCATCCTCATCCGTAACCCTTGCCCTGGGGAAGCGTCGAGTACTCGTAATCACTCGTTCGTCGATAGCAGCATGCTACCCTGCGAACACGTCAAAAGCTGAAACTCTCCTCCTTGTCATCCTCCTCCTCGCTAGCCTGGGCGATGACGCCGTGCAGCGTAACGAAAGGTAGCACGACGCAAACTGAACAGGCCAGCCAGGCAGCCCGGGCTGTCGGGCAGACAAGCCGGTCAGCAGGTGCCACAGCGGGCAGAGCACGAGGCATGGGCGCGGGTGGTCATTCGAGGGAGATGGTGAGATGGCGCTGGTGGGTCAGGCAAGGAACAACCGAGGGGAACAATACGAGGGGACCTGCTCAGAGGGGAAACGTCGACCTGGCATCGGAGATACGTCGCCAGTGGATCAGCGATAGGCCAGCCATGGCGAAACCGCTCGTCCCAGGGTGGGGGATGCGCTATCGGGCCCCAATTGGCAATCAGTGGGCGACTGAGCCTCATTCTTCCCAAACCCCAACGTTGCCCCTGAACAACGCGCAACGACGATCTGAAGAGAGGACGTCTCGTGAGATGCGAGCTGCGTGCTCTCTGTGCGTTCCTTGACCAGCGCCGCGGGGTCGCCGCACCCGCCGACAGCCCCGCTCTGACCAGTTTCGCCGCCGAGTGCCGCGCGCAGAAGCCAGCTCGGCGCGTCGACGCGGCGCGTCGACGCCAGGCGGTGGACCCCGGTCGGGGGAGGGAGGCACTCCCACGGCAGGTTCGTGTCGTGACGACTTCTGTGCTGGCTTCCGGGAGCGCAGATCGATCAACGTCGGCCGATGTCAGGCCAATGCCCGCGTCACGGAGCGGCACGGCGCGAACCTACTCCACGCTTCTTTCGAAACGCCGACTATAGCCTCCACCACGCTTGCAGTGAAGATTTTGGTATGAGAAACCTTGGAGCATCGAGCCCCGTCCGAAACTAAAGAAGACCGTATCCCAAAGCTTTGACTGCCATGGCCTCCACCACGTGAGCCGATGGTAGGATCAAAGACAGCGCGCGAAGGCGGCAGCGGCGACGTCACGATCGGTCCTGTATAGCGCCGAGCGCTTCAGCTGCTCGCGCAGCATCTCGGACCTCCCCCTCCCACAGCAAAGACCCCTCGCTGTGCAACCTGTACGTCCTGCCTATGTCGTCGACTCTCGATGCAACTTGAAAGAGGAGGAAAACATAATCGTCGACGGTTCACTACCCACCCAACCTGTAAGAGCAGTGCGTCAGTCTGGCGTGCATCGCTCTCTCTCTCTCTCTCTTGCAGCTGGGCAGGTCGCCGTCCACCCATCGCGCTAGTCACATGGTCAGATATGGATCCGAAGCCAAAATCAACACTGATTGTTGTCGCATCCACTGCTGATCCTCATCCCATGGGGCTACGTTCCATGTTTCCAGCTTTGCGCGAAACCTCCTGGTGCATTTTGTCCCTTCAAAAGAAGGGTGGCCACACGATGGTGCCAGCTGTAATCGGCTCATGCCACGAACACTAGAGAAAACCATCCTATATCCACAGAACAAACACATAAAGCAATACCGTGCCGCCAGAATTGGCGCCCCGCCCCAAGTTGATTCTCTGGACTCGTCTGCATCATTCCCCGAACACCCCGAGCCCCGCCGCCTTGACGTCGTCTCATCAACAAAACTCAGAGAATGCGGAAGGGGTATCGGATGTTATCCGAAACTGAAGCTCGCCCCTTGTCCTGGGCCTGCTCGACCGTAAGATCCCAAGTCAACACAGAACATAATGGCAATGAGGACAAGCAAGAAACTGAAGGTGAGGACGAGATTTTTCATCATTACTCAATGTGTCTGGGTGGTGCCGACGCAACGGCACCGATCTGGCAAAGAGTGCGGCCGACACAGCTGGCCCACTGGACACGAATGCTCGAATTAGTCATGGACGCCCTGGCGGCACCAGCGCGCTCGTGACGGAGCACAGCTCGTCAGGTGGGGGGGGACAGGCTTCGCTGCGAACCACTTCGCCTCTTGCACAGGGGTCCGTAAACTCAGCTCGATCTCCACACGTCTTGAAGTCCCCTGTGGGAATCTCACTACAGGGGGGCGAGCGCACCGGGAACGCCTTCATGGCGGCCTCGTGGCACGTGCAGTGGTCCTCTGGCTCCATGAGCGTGTGGTATGGTGTGGTCGCGAGGGTGTCGCAATTGGGCTTCCACATCGTATTCTTTTTCTCGGAAAGGGGTCGGTCTGCCTCGCACGTCCCGTCCAGCTTGGAGCCATATCCGATCCCGCGCTTGATACCGTTCGCGTCTGGGCAAGTCTGCGCAAACAGATCCTCGCCCATGGGCCCGCACTTGCCGCCATCTATGCCAACCTTCCAGTCGATCCCCCCGTTCTTGCACGAGGCCATCGACCCAAAGAGCGTCTCGAAAGCGGCCGTCGAGGATACCTCCAGGCTGCCAAAACAATAATACTTGACGTGCTGACAGCCAAACTGCAGGCGGCTCGGGGTCATCACGGCGTCCGCGTCGAATTTCACGACCCAGCTGGCAGAGGCGTGCTTCCCCTTCGCCGGAAGAGCCTTCCGGGCCCGGTAAGGCCTGTGTTCAGCCAGGTGCCTGCCTGTCTCCTCCCGCTTCGCGAAGTGAGGTCCCCGCCGACATCATCCACCCTCGTGATAGGAACGCCGGGCGCACAATCGGCCTCTACATCGCTGTACACCCCCAACGAACCACAACCAAAGATGCGGATCCCCTTCTCGTACGCTTCCTGTAGCAGCTACGGATCGTAGTACTTATTCCTGCAGCCGATGTCCTGCGTAACTATCGCGAAGTAGTACAGCGTCGGATCGTACGGCACAGCATCCACCAAGACTGGCTCCATGATCGCTTCCGGCTGGTTGCAGAGCTTTGGCATTGCTGGGCGTGCAGCTCTTCAAGCGTTCGCCCCCAGCTTGGTCTCGAAGCAATGCAGACCCGCCACGTTGAAGCACCCTGTGCCGAAGCAGTCCCCGCCCCAGTTGGAGCAGTCGTCGCGGCCGCTGCTCGCCCTGGCGGGGGCCCGCACCCGAGGTCGCCCCGCGCAGCGCAGAGTGCGCCGCCCCCCGCCCGCGCCGGCCAGTCGCGGGAGCCCCGCGGCTGCGTCGCCCGCCGCTCGCCAGGGCGAGCGCTGGGAGCGAGCGTGGTGGACCAGGAGCTGCTCCGACCCGCTCGCGTCGCCGCCTGCCTCCGCAGGCTCCACGCGCTCCATGGCCGAGATCACCGGTGGCGAAGCATGAGGGCAAAGCGTGGCAGTGCTCGCAGCTCATACTGGCGGCAGGAAGCTCTCGAGCCAGAATGGCAAGGAGAACGAAGACGAGGACGAGAAGGATGGTGGCATCAAACTCAGAGCCACACGTCAATGCATGGCCACCACCGCGCCTCGAGACACGAGATGGAATGTCCTCAGGTCGTTTGAGTCCTCGGTCCTGAGTCCTGAATGATTGAATCAGGGCTGCACCTAAACGTTGTGCTCCGTTTTGTGTTCGTTTTGTTTACGTTTTGCTCTACCTATCTTCCTGCATCATCCTCCCAAGACGAAAAACAAAACACAGCCGAAGTCCAACAAAACAGCGTTTAGGTCCCCGCCACGCCACCGTGCCTAGGTTGTGGTCGGAGGCCTCGCATATGCACAGTAGCGGTATGATGGGTTGGCGTTCGGGGGCCTCTTCGAAAGCTCTCGGGCGCCAGGAAGAGGCTTCTTGAAGGCTTCTCGAGGTCTCTTGAGGTCTCCTGGAGGCCTTTTGAAAGCCCCTTGGGGCCTCTTGGGAGCGCCTCGGCGGGGCTCGTGGGGCCATCTCGGGGTGGAGGGCTTAACATGACAGTTCGGTTCACCCCTCTTGGGCCCCTTTCGGGGAATCTGGGGATCTTCTTGGAATGCGCGCGACGCAATTTCGGAGGGCGCGCCACAGGATGCCCCACAGGGGGGCGGGGGGTCCAGGTCTGGGGCCGCGATCACGGGCTTGTGTGGCCCATTGTGTGTTTGTGCGGCCACAGGAAGGTTTGTGGCCCGCCGCGCGGCGGATGGGGGTTACCCTGGCCCGCGCTGGCTTCGACCCTAAAAATCGTATGCCAAGACTTCCTCGGTTAGCTGCGAAGCCCATGGGAAACCTTGGAGGATTGCGTTTGGACCCGAGACAGGAGGCAGCACACAAACACACACGTTGATGCGTGTTGGAAGCAATGTGTTAGCGGTACTAGGAGTAGTAGTCGCGGTGGCGGTAGTGGTTGCAGTGGCAGTGGCAGTGGCAGTAGTAATAGTAGTAGTCGTCGTCGTCGTCAGGGTCGTAGTACCGTCGTCACAGTAGTAGTACAAGTAGCACTAGTAGCACTGGTGGTAGAAGTAGTAGTAGTAGTAGTAGTAGTAGTAGTAGCAGGTAGTAGCAGGTAGTAGTAGTAGTAGTAGTAGTAGTAGTAGTAGTAGTAGTAGTAGTAGTAGTAGTAGTAGTAGTGGTAGTAGTAGTAGTAGTAGTAGTAGTTAGAAGAGTTAGTAGTAGTAGTAGTAGTAGTAGTAGTAGTAGTCAAAGTAGTAGTAGTAGTAGTAGTAGTAGTAGTAGTAGTCATCGTCGTCGTCGTACTAGGAATCGTCGTAGTCGTAGCAGTAGGAGTGGCAGCACAATGGGTAGCAAAAACAGTAGTAAAGGTGGTAGTACGACATAGCACTAGCAGTAGAATTAGTAGTCGTCTTACTACGTATAAGCATGACTTATAGAGTAGGCCGTGATATGACAAAACAGGTCGTAGCAAGTAGCAGGGCAAGTAGTTGTCGTCGTAGTCGTGGTAGTAGTCATGGTACTCCTACCAGTAGCTGTAAGGGTAGTCGTAGCAAGATCAGTAACAGTAGCAATAGGAGTAGTAGTCGTGATAGTAGTAGCATCAATAGTAGTAGTACAACGACCACTACTACTCGTAACGACAGTAGTACTAGCAATAATAAAACTCGTAGTACTAGTAGTAGTAGTAATAGTATTGGTACGTGTGCAGTAGTCGTGGCAGTAGTAGTAGTAGTAGTAATAGTAGTAGTAGTAGTAGTAGTAGTAATAGTAAGAGTAGTAGTAATGGTCGTAATAGAAATAATAACAATGGTAGTAGTAGTAGTATTAGTATCAGTATTAGTAGTAGTAGTAGTAGTAGTAGTAGTAGTAGTACTAGTAGTAGCATGCGTAGTAGTAGTAGTAATAGTAGTAGTAGTAGTAGTAGTAGTAGTAGTAGTAGTAGTTGCAGTCGCACTGGTAGTAGAAGCAGTAATAGAAGTAGTGGTAGGTGTAACAGTAGGAGCCGCTGTAGTAGTAGCAGTCGCAGAATCAGGGGTAGCAGAACTAGCAGTAATCTTAGAAGTAGTGGTAGTGGTAGTGGTAGTGGTAGTGGTAATCTTTGTGGTAATGGTAGTAGAAGTACTACTACTACTACTACTACTACTACTACTACTACTACTACTACTACTACTACTACTACTACTACTACTACTACTACTACTACTACTACTACTACTACTACTACTACTACTACTACTACTACTACTACTACTACTACTACTACTACTACTACTACTACTACTACTACTACTACTAGGTCGTATGATAGTAGTAGTAGTAGTAGTAGTAGCAGTAGTAGTAGTACTGGTAGTAGTGCTAGTAGTAGTCGTAGTAGTAGTAGTAGTAGTAGGAGTAGGAATAGCAGTAGTTATGGTAATAGAGGTAGTAGTAATAGTAGTCGTCACCATAATAGGTGTGGTCGACGTAGTAGCAGTAGTAGTCGTAGTAGTAGTAGTAGTAGTAGTAGTAGTAGTAGTAGTAGTAGTAGTAGTAGTAGTAGTAGTAGTAGTAGTAGTAGTAGTAGTAGTAGTAGTAGTAGTAGTAGTAGTAGTAGTAGTAGTAGTAGTAGTAGTAGTAGTAGTAGTAGTAGTAGTAGTAGTAGTAGTAGTAGTAGTAGTAGTAGTAGTAGTAGTAGTAGTGTAGTAGTTCTACTGCTGCTGGCGGAAAACCGGGGGGGTCAATACCGGTTCGAACCCCTCCCCCCCCCCCCTCCGGAAAACCGGGGGGGGGCACTACCGGTTCGAACCCCTCCCCCACCCCACCCCCCAGCTCATTATGAAAAGGGGGGGGGGTCACTACCGGTTCGAACCCCTCCCCCCCCCCCCCTCGAAAACCGGGGGGGGGTCACTACCGGTTCGAACCCCCCCCCCCCTCGAAAACCGAGTGGGGGTGCGGACAGTGGTGGGGACGGTGTTGGTGGGGACAGTGGTGAGGGGATAGCGGGACAGTGGTGGGGACAGTGGGACAGTGGGACAGTGGTGGGGACGGTAGTGGTGGGGACAGTGGTGGGGACAATGGTGGGAACAGGGGGGGACAGTGGACAGTGGTGGTGACGGTGGTGGTGGGGACAGTGGTGTGGGGACAATGGGAATGAGGTGGAAACAGTGGGACAGTGGAGGGTACAATGGTGGTGGGGACAGTGGTGAAGGCGGTGGCGAGGACGGCGGTGGGACAATGGGACAAAGGTACAGTGGGGACAGTGGTGGGGACAGTGGGGACAGTGGTGGGAACAGTGGGACAGCTCAGTGGGACAGCGGAGGAGTCAGTGGGACAGTGGGGACAGTGGGGATAGTCGGGCAGTGGTTGGGGCCGTGGAGACAGTGGGGAGAGTGGAACCGTGGTGGGAACAGTTCTGGGGACAGCGGGGACAGTGCGACACTGGTGGGGGCACTGGTGGGGACAGTAGGCGCGGTGGTGGAACCAGTGGGGACAGTGGTGGTGAGGACAGTGGTGCTGGGAACACCAGTGGGGGATGTGATGCGGACGGTGGTGGGGACCCGGAATCGTTTGCTGGCGGTGAGGGG
>CAUYUJ010020463.1:89957-97457 GCA_963575745.1 Prorocentrum cordatum
GGGCTCCGGAGGAAAAGGTTGGCAATTTTCCACAGTAAAGCGGCGGCTGTAGTAGTAGCAGTCGCAGAATCAGGGGTAGCAGAACTGGCAGTAATCTTAGAAGTAGTGGTAGTGGTAGTGGTAGTGGTAGTGGTAATCTTAGTGGTAATGGTAGTAGTAGTACTACTACTACTACTATACTACTACTACTACTACTAATACTACTGCTACTACTACTACTACTACTACTACTACTACTGCTACTACTACTACTACTACTACTACTACTAATATTTACTACTACTACTACTCTACTACGACTACTACACTACTACTAAATACTACTACCACCTACAAATACTACTACTACTACTACTACTACTACTACTAATACTACTACTACTACTACACTACTACTACTACGTAGTAGTAGTAGTAGTAGTAGTAGTAGTAGTAGTAGTAGTAGTAGTGGTAGTAGCAGTAGTAGTACTGGTAGTAGTGGTAGTAGTAGTCGTAGTAGTAGTAGTAGTAGGAGTAAGAATAGCAATAGTTATGGTAATAGAGGTAGTAGTAATAGTAGTCGTCGCCATAATAGGTGTGGTCGACGTAGTAGCAGTAGTAGTCGTAGTAGTAGTAGTAGTAGTAGTAGTAGTAGTAGTAGTAATAGTAGTAATAGTAGTAGTAGTAGTAATAATAGTGGTAAGAGTGGTAGTAGTAGTAGTAGTAGTAGTAGTAGTAATAGTAGTAGTCGTAATAGTAGTAGTAGTAGTAGTAGTAGTAGTAGTAGTAGTAGTGGATGTTGCTGTTGCTGTGATAGTATTAACCGTACTAGTAGTAGAAGTAGTACTAGTAGCAGTAGTAGTAATAGTAGTTCTCGTAGTCGTAGTCGTCGTCGTAGTAGTAGTGGTAGCAGTCGTAGTAGCAGTCGTAGGTTTAGTAGTAGTAGTAGTAGTAGTAGTAGTAGTAGTAGTAGTAGTAGTGGTAGTAGTAGTAGTAGTAGTAATAGTCGCAGTATAAGTGCTAGTAATGATAGTAGTAGCAGCAATAGTAGTAATAGTGAGAGTAGCAATAGTAGTAGTAGTAGTAGTAGTAGTAGCAGTAGTAGTAGTAGTACTAGCAGTAGTAGTAGTAGTAGTAGCAGTAGTCGTAGTAGTCGTAGTCGTAGTCGTAGTAGTGATAGTAGTAGTAGTAGTAGTAGTAGTAGTAGCAGTAGTAGTAGTAGTGGTAGTAATAGTAGTAGTGGTAGTCGTCGTACAAATAATAATACGACTGATAAAAGGAGGGGGTCCGAAATCCCCTCCTCCCCCTCTCCTGCGCAAAGGGGGGCAGAAGGGGGGTCGGAAACCGCCACCGATCCCGCCTTGGAAGGTTGGGGAGGGGGAGGGTCCGAAAACAGTCCCCCATTGCAGGGGGGGGGGAGGGGGGGCTCCACAAAAACAAGTCTTTTACAGCGGCGCTTGAGTATGCACGGCCTTAGGACCAAGGTGACTCCAGAAAGCCACTGATAGCTCAAAATGGCCACCTACCTAGCTCAATACGGCCCCTGATAGCTCAAAATGGCCCCCTACCTAGCTCGATATGTTCAAAATCAGCTCAGCAAGGCCTCGAGCATGAGCCCAAGAGTCCAAGAGGCCCCGCTGCGACCCCAAGGCGGCTCCAAGTGGCCAAAGGGCCTCCGAAGGACGCCCTCCCAAGTGGCCCAAAAAAGCGGGCCCAGACTGTTGGTGTTTCAGCGCTGGCTCCCGCTTCATCCCCTTCTTTTTGGATATCCAGACCTTCCCACCCTCGACTACGAAAAACGGCAGCGGACGTATATCAGGGAGGGAAGCGAGGAGGGGGAGCTGCGAAGTCAGACCAACTCTATTGTACCACCCCCTTTTCGCTTGTCCCAGAAGGGGGTCCAGCGAAAAGGGGGTGGTGCAATGGAGTTGGTGCAATAGATGTTTAGGGTTGCAGTAGATTTGGGGGGTGCAATAAATTCCAGTGCACGATGTTCTGCGGGACTTTCGCGTACAATACATTAATTGCAATACAATGCAATACAATTCTCTGGCGCAGTAATTCTGGATTACATGCGCAAAACCATTGCCCTAAATCTATTGCACTACCCCCTTTCAGCTGGACCCCCTTTGCGTCACGAGGAAACTCAAAATTCGCCTCCCACTCGGGAATCAGAGTTCCTGCTTTTCCGTTGCTGCGTGAGGCCGCGCTGCAGTGAGCGTGCGCGAGCGGGCCCCGCCGCGGAGGCAGCCCCCACCTCCAGGCGTCGTCCGCACGTCACCCTGCGAGAGGCCTGGAGCAGGGCTGAACCTGAACGTTGTGTCTCGTTGTGTTTCCGTTTTGCTTGTCTTCTTGCCGAAGCCCAGCAAAACAGCGTTTAGGTCCAGCCCTGGCCTGGAGAGACCCCCGCGGGGCTCCGCCGCGGCCAGGTGCGATTATAAGAGCGTCGAGGGCAACGACGGGGGGGGGGGGACGGACTCGGAGAAGAAAGACAACGCGCTGGAATCGGCGATGCATCGCCGGCAGATCGCGACACACGGCAAGACCCTGCAGAGCCTCACGCTGACCCAGGCGGGGCGGGCCGTCCGGCGGCCGTCGGCGATCCCTGGGCCACTGGGGGTCCCCCCCGCCCCCCCCCCCCGAGAGCACCCCCCCGCCGACGTTGCCCCTGCTGTGCGGCAGTGGCATCCTGGAGTGCCTGTGCTCTGCCCCCGGGCACCCCGGTGGCCGAGGGAGAGGTCCAGACGGAGCCAGGCTGGCCATCGCTCGGACGTCGATCCGCCCGTGCTTTTTTCGGTGTCGTGTGTGGTTTTTGGTCGCCCAGTGATCAAGGATGCTCCTCGATGGTCCTCGCCGAAGGCAAAATGCACACGTCCGAGCGATGCCAAGCAGGGGGGGGAAGGGAGGGCCCGGGTGCCGCCAAAGGTGTGCCCGGTCCATGCAGGCTCCTTCGGGGAGGCCCAGGCAGCCTCTGGGGCACCCCTCACGAGGCCCCTGGGGGGCCCGGGGGGCTCCAAGGTGGCGCGAGAAGCGGGCGACACCTTTTTGGCCAGGACCACCTTTGGCAGCATCAGAGGGCAGGTAGGGAGGCAACTCCTAGGAAGCGTTCGTAAGACCGACTCAGCACGTTCCAGCCCGCTGAAGGAGTCATCCAGTCGGATAAGAGCATATGAAGACCAAGATAAACCCGACCAAGCCAGATCCTACGAGATTCTACGGGATGAGGCTTAGTTTGAGACCGCGGATATACCAGCGCCGATGCTGAGTGCAACTCCCCGAGAGTTGCATCCCATGGGAGGGGAATGGGGAACCTTAGATGCTCATTCTGAGGACCTGTTTGGAGCAGATCGCTCCGCTCGTGCGTCGAAGCTGCGTCGAACGTCCCGCGACTCGAGTCGAACCTGAGTCGAACTTGAGTCGAACTTGAGTCGAACTGGAGTCGAACTGGAGTCGAACTGGAGCCGAACAGATCCATTAGGTGTGCCCCAGGAAGGTCCCCAAAACGAGCATCGAAAGAGTTGCATCCCAAGGCAAGGGAGGAGGTAACCACAAGGACAAGGACCAGGAGAGGGGGGCGGTTCACCCCTGTTCTGGAGGTGGTCCTGTCACCTGGTGCGGCGTGCCAAGCCCATGCTCGTCCAGGGCATGGTCGGCGGAGGGCAAGGCGCGGCCCAGACGATGTTCTACTGCTTTGTCTTCTGCTGCTCCCAGTATGACTTACTCTATTGTGCTGAATTGTGTGGTATTTAGAACATTGCCGAACAACACGTAAACCCAAACAGAACACACCCAACGATGTAAATCGCGAACGAAAAATAACAAAACACAACACCAACGGGCAAAACACATTTACACCAAAGGGAGACAACCAAAAGCCTACGCGCTGCAATTTCCCCAAGGCATACCATACAGCAGAACACAGCGCTCGGAACTCCGATGGACATCTCTCCTCACATTCGCTCACAGCACAGCAAGGCATGCTTTCAACAAAAACGAAACAACAATTAACAAGCCATCAAAACATCCCAGCTTAACTCTCCCCAGATTCGCGTACATAGGCAAGCGCGTTCCACTACTCGCAAAGTAGCTACTCGCAAATGGCCTGGATTCGCCACGAGGGGCTTACGAACCTCTACGTAGAAGAGGACATATTTGTCTCTGACGGTTGCGGGTAGGCACTCTGCGAGTAGCGGAGCGCGCTCGGTGACTACAGCACAGAAAGACACGGGTCCAGCAAGCACTGACGGGCCTGTTTTACACCACCACCACCATAAGTTGGAGGGGGGAAGGAGGAGGAGGAGGACGAAGAGGAGCAGGAGGAGGTGGAGGAGGAGGAGGAGGAGGAGGACCACCTCCCTCTCCAACTTGTGGTAGTGGTGGAAAACAGGCCCAGCAAGCGCACAGCAGCACAGCACAAACCACTACAGCATCACAGCTCAACGACGTTTGGGCCGCGCCCTGCCAGAGAAGGGGCGTGGGGCGTGTGGAGGCCCTCGCCCTCGCCATTCGCCTTCCCCCGCCCCCTCGAGGCGGCCAGGCGGGCGGCAACTGATGATGGGCATCTTTCCCACCACCACCACCATGAGTTGGAGGGAGAGGGGGTCCTCCTCCTCCTCCTCCTCCTCCTCCTCCTCCTCCTCCTCCTCCTCCTTCTCCGCGTCCTCCTCCTCTTCGTCCTCCTCCTCCTTCCCCTTCCCCCCTGCAACTTCTGGTGGTGGTGGTGGAAAACAAGCCCATCAATTTGAAACATGTGCAAGCCGAAGCCAGAACGATCGGGTGATGCCAGAAGTGCCCCTGGCCCCGAAGGTGCCCACTCAGGATTTCCAAGGAGGCCCCCACGGCCTCCAGGAGGGCCCAGAGGGCCCCAGGGGCTCCAACATTCAACGAAAAGCTGGGGGCACCGTGAGGCAGGGGCACCTTTGGCAACCCCCGAAATGACATCGGGTGAGGAGAAATGGAGAATCTCTGAGAATCTCTGAGGTCCGGTGAGGAGAAATAGAGAATCTCTGAGGTCGGGTGCCGCGCCGTCCCAGGAGAGTTCCGGGAAGCTCTGGGAGCGTTCTGGAACGCTCTGGAACGGATTCGTCCTCGCCCGAGTCGCTGGCAGACAGAACGGGCCGGGTAGCTTCTTCCGAAGCCGCCTCCCCGACGAGGGAGGGACAGGGAGGCGGGAGAAGGGGAGAAGGGAGGAGGAAAGACAGAGGGGGGCCTGTCGGAAGTGTACAGGTACAGAGAGACGAGGTCCCTCGGATGCAGCACTGGAACTGCGGACGACAATCTACACATGAGCAGTGGGGCCCCAGGCAGGAGGCCGCAGAAGAGAACTCCCTGTTCGGAGTGCGCATGACGTGCATGCAAAAGCTGTGCGACTCCTGAATGCATTGTCCGTCGTCAACTTGTCGACGCGGAAAAGGGTTAAAGCATATCGCTCACGATGTATTGCCACATCGCCTTCACCCAAGTCGATGTGGCAAGAGTGCACAAGGGGCAAACGGAGGATGAGGAGGATGACAACGAGGATAGTCGAGCGTGCCGAGGATGAGCAGGCGGAGGATGATCAAAGCTACCGAGGGCGCCTGCGTCACCAGAGACCCTCGGGCCACGATGTGGGCTGAAGGTGGATACAGTGGGGGCCCGACCACAAGAAACTTCCACAAGAAACCCAACCCTGAGACCCCAGGACGTCCATCGAGCTTTGTTGTGGGCGCGTCGCGCTTTCCACATCAGAACCATCGAAACCAACGGAACCCAGGGCACCCTGGAGGCAAGCAGAGCGCTTCTTGGCCTGGGTCTCCACTGTAGAGAGGGGGACGCTCACAGAGGAGTCTCGCCACCAGTCTCGGAAGCCGCCGCTTCCGAGGCGTACCTGCTGGTCGGCGGCGCCGTCGAGCCGTCGGAGTCGGGCTGCAGCTCGGCGGGCTTGCCGTGGCGCGCGCGCGGGGCGCGGGCCCTGCCTCGCTGGCCCGCGGGCAGGCCGCCGGGGATGGCCGCGCGGCGGGCGCGGCTGGCGTGGAGGTACCTGGAAGAAGAAGAGGAAGCAGAACACGCAAACGTGAACTTCTTCACGCTCCGCACGGATTTCCTGGATCTGCGCTGGGCCCCCTCCCCCCCCCTCCCTGGCGCGCGGAGCGCGCCAGGGGCGGCGCCGGAGGCGCCGCCGGGGGGCCCCGGGCGCCGATCCAAAAAACCTGCGCGCAGCGCCAAAAGTTTGGGCTCATGGCGTGTTTTCTTCTTCGGGTACCACTTCTTCTGCGCCGAGTCGCGCATGATCAACGTGCCGCGATTGCACGCGTCCAAGGCCGCCTCCGCGAGCTGTGCGTCCGCGAACTCGAAGAACCCGTACAGACCCCCTTCTGAGGGGCAACGTTGCGGGGGGAACTGGCTCAGGAAGGGGGGGGCATCGAGCCAGAATCGGCAATACGTCGCCGACCTATCGGCGGCAGGCCCCTGATAGCGGATCTGCACGTTCCTGGGCGGAGCGGGCTATCGGGCCCCTTATGGCGATGAATGGGCGATTGGGGATCGATGCATCTTCTGCTACAACTCATGGGAGCCTCCCACGCCATCTTGCTGGTCCTCGCGAGCCGACGCCAACCGACGCTCATCGAAGCGAAAGTTGTGATAACGAAAGCTAATTCGGCGTTTTCTCGTCGATTACCTAGTGCACTCTGAAGACAGGAGGACAGAAAAGAGAGCGCCCTCACGCGGTGAGGCCGACGGGGGGCGCACGCAGTCAGAGGACACGCATGGTTCCCATGAGAATTGCTGACGAATGCGCCCCCCCCCCTCCCCAGCCCATCGCCCCAGCTCGCTGCCGCAGACCTTCGCGCACCACCTCATCGAGAAGGGGATCGACTACAACATCGATTTGCCCCAAAACTCTTTCGGTCGTCGAACCCATAAGAAATGCACGGACGGATCGTAGATCGGCCAACATATTCTACGCATGCCTCGGCGGACAAAAACAGTTGTGGGGTGAAACTGTGTTCTCTGTCGTCGACCCCCTGCTCGCACCTCGCAGCGCCGCACGCTGTTGGCCTTGCCGACGGCCCCGTCGAGCGCGCGGCAGACGTCCTCGTCCGAGGCGGCGCGCGGGAAGTAGGCGACCACGAGCGTCGCGGAGGGCGGCGGCGCGCGCTGCTTCCCGCCGGCGGGCCGCGGCGCCCGCGTGCCCTGCGGCTGCGCCGGCGGCGGCCTCCCCTGCGAGCGCTGCTGCTCGTTGTGCTGCGGCGGCGCCCGGGGCTCCATCGCGGTGGGCGCGCTCGCGAGGGCCGACACCTTCATAGGCTCGTCGAGCGCGACTGCGGCAGGCCACTCAAAGGCGCCAGGGGGCCGCAGCGTGGGCGGCTCCAGCCCGGGAGGCGGTCCGATGCGCGCCGCCTCGGCCGCGGCGCGGCGCGGGCAGAAGGCGGCAGCGTGATCGCGGTGCGCGTCCAGCGCGACGGGGCGGGCTCGGGGCGGAACGATCGAGGGAGAGCCGCCGCCTCCTGGGGGCTGGTGCATGGCGGCCTGCCAGAGGGG
>CAUYUJ010020463.1:104957-156467 GCA_963575745.1 Prorocentrum cordatum
GGTGGCTGCGGGTCCAGGGGCCGTCGGCCGATCCCGCCCCGCTGCCTGGCATGCGTTGAAGAACCGGACAAGTGCAGACAGAGCGCTCCACTGGAGCTGCGCTGCTGCGCTGGCACGGCGGCGGGGCGTGCGGCTGGCAGCCGGATACCCCAACGTCCAAGAGTGGCGGGACGACACGGTCGAGTGCGTCGAACCGTCAGCACCGACCGAATACGCAAGAAACTGAGGGACGTGGGCTTGCCTCGAAGACGTGTGCACTATTGCACAACTTCGCTTCGCTATCGTTCCAGACTGTACGCTGCAACTGAGCCCAAATGCCTCCACCACGACACACAGGGGAGGCTGGACGCGCGCGTAATCGTTCGAGATACGGAGGCAGATCGGCGGCAAAGCTGGCCATGACGCGATACTTCGAAACTTGAGTTCATCCAACGCGCCGGTGGTTCATAATGAGTTTACCCTTGAAGAGAAAAGAAGGAACTTGCTCGCTACCTCGTGGTTGCACCTCGCAAACCTGGTTTGCTGGAGCGGAAACCAGTCGACGTACGCAGCCGCTTCCCCCTTCGCGAACTGCAGGTCAGAGTTTGCCCCAGGAACTTGTATGTGTAGCCAGCGTGGACCCCAGACAGTTATATCTGGAAGTCTATGCGGTGCAGCATCTGTGTTGCAACACAAATGTCGCAATCGAGGTGGTACAACCCATGCGGAGCAATCTAGCGAGTAAGAAGTAATGCGCAGCAATGCAAAGGAATGCAAGGCAATGCAAAGCAATGCAAAGGCATGGAACGAAATGCACCGCAATGCAAATCACTGCAGAGTAAAACAAGACAATGAAGAGCAGTGCAAAGCTATGCAAGACAACGCAGAGCACTGAACAGCAACGCAATGCAGATCAATGCAAGGCAATACAAAACAATTCAAAGCAACGCTAAGCAATGCAAAACAACGCGGCGACGGACGGCGACGAGCTGGCCAGACCGCCACAAGGGCCCAGCGGCGACGGGCGTCGACTAGCTGGCCGGACCGCCACCGGGGCCCAGCGGCGACGGCGGCGACAGGCGGCGACGTCTGGCGACGAGCCAGCCAGACTGCCACCGTGGCCCAGCGATCTCAGAAGACAAGTAAAAACCCCTAAGGCCACGCTCGGTTTGGGGAATAAGTTTTCACGCAAGGTGCACCGAAACCATATTGGGCAGCGTGTGAAGACACTTCATGCAGCGAGAACTATGCGAAGTGCCCAGGCCTTGCAACATGTGCAGAAGATGCGTTGGTCACGGGTCAAAAGCAACGGCGGTGAAAACAAGTAGCGCAGGCCATTGGGGACGATGATGCTGGACGACGACAGCCACCACCACCACGGCGACGACGGCAACGGCGAGCCACACATATACACATAGAGACACACTTGGCATGAAGGGCGCGGGCACTCAGGCAAAACAGGTCCTGGGCCCAGGGGCACGCCCCAAGGACCCGCAGCTCGTCCCGAGGCGTTCTCAGGCTGTCCCGGAGCCCGCGCGGAGCGCCAGGAGGTCAAAACCAGTGAAAGCTTCTCTGGACCCGTTTCCGTCAGGACCCGCTTGTTCCATGGCGAACCCCTCCCAAGAGCCGCGCCTGCGCAGCAGGTCCCCGTCGTCCGCCGCGCGCTCGGGGGGCGCCATCCTCTGGGCCCGCCCCAAGCCCGCGCGCCCGTGGGCACGAGACGACTAACGAACGACCCGACGACCGAACCACCAAGACGGACAGATGTCCAGGCCTAGCTAGAGAAAGGGGGGAGGCTGTGGCCTCTTGGATCTGGTACGTATAGAACTAAGCACAGATGTGCAGTGGAACTGCGAGACGCTGGAAAAAAAAATCGACAGACTGGGGAGGAAGAGGAAGTCCTGGTTGTGGATTGCGGCGTGATGCTGCGTCGATGCAGTGGTGCTCGGGTGTCGACCAGCTTGAGATATGATGTCTTGTGTCAGGCAGACCCAGGTGAGATCGTTCCCCTGGGCTTTTACTCTTGTTGGCGTGGTCGTTGGGCGCCAGTCAGCCATACTTTGTTGGAAGAACGTGATGGTGTCGTTGTCCACGCTTGCGCTGGCCACCTTGTTGTAGACGTCCTCACTGGCGTGGATTCCTCCCCGGTTGCGAGTGGAGCGCGCCCCAGGTCTATCTGGTGGTCTCGTGGTTTGCAACCCTCGACGCCATGCGCCAAGATCTCTGTTTGTGACCCGTCTCCCATTGTGCAACGTGGTGGCACTGTATAGGCTACTCTGCACGATTGTGGCTCGGTGGATGTAGTCGACCCATGGCTCCAACGTGTCTTCATCGTCGCTGCTGTCTGTGATATCTCTGTGCAGGTCTGTGGTGTCTTGCTGAGGTGTGTTGCTGTCGGCGACGTCGCTGCTGCTGGTTGCGTCGGGGTCTCTGCCGGTGTTACGTAGGTGATGCAATCGTCCGTGGCACCTTGGTTTCTGCTAGCGGTCGGTTGGTGGGAAACGCGTCGCCTTGTTCTGATAATCATGCGAAACATGCGTCGCTGCGTTCGGCGCAGGTGTTGCCGCAAAGGCTCCGTGAGCGTCCATATCTCTGCTCCTTATAGCGCTGTCAGAATTACGCGGCTCTGTTGACAAGCCAGAGTCGGTTTGCCAGCGGGCATGCTTGCTGGTCAGCTCCTGCTTGCCCGAAGGGAACGATGCCCACGGAGCTCTCGCGCAAATGTAAAACTCGATGTCCATGCGCTGTGGAAGCCAGTGAGTTGACCTAAGTATGTTCTGCTGCTTTCGTCCCGACTTTGAAAGTGCACTGTGCGCGAACTTGCACTTCCGGTCCGTCTAGTCTGGTTGATGAACATTCTGGTGTTGGAAGAGTGATGGAAGAGTCCGTGACGTCGCGGCTGCGCACACGACGACCTCGTCGAGCATAATGTTGAGGCGCGCGAGAGCTCGGCTGGCCAAGAGCACATCGCCGGCGAAGCGAGGGTTGGTGAGCACGGAGGCGGGGGTGACCTTGTTTTGCAAATCGGTGATGAACGGTGCAAGGATGTGAACTGAGCTGAGCGGTTCGCCTTGCGCCGCGCCCAGTAAGAGGCTGAAGGTCGGCTGCTCACGTCTGTATTGACTGCGGCCGTCTGTCCCGCATAGGGCTGCTGGAGCAGGGGGGAATCCTCGCAACGAACGTTGCGATTTCAGTGCTGACCACGTGCTGGCGTATTCGGCTGAATCATCGACCTTTTGAAACCCTATGCTGTGACCCATAAGTTCTGCTTCCATTCGTGCGCGCACTCTCGGGGACAGTGGAAGGTGAACAAGTGGTCGGTGGACGAATGCTCCGATCTGAAAGCAGCCTGGTCTGCGGTCTGTTGAAAATCAAGTGTTGGTTGGGGCCGGTTAAGTCTTCTGCACAAACTTGTATAGCAAAGACATCGTGCATATGGGCTGGTAGTTGTGTGGAAAGGTGAGATCCCCACTTTTTTGGATGACCATGACGACTGGGCTCTTCCAGCTGGCTGGCGGCGAAACCTTGAACTGGGTAATCGTTTTGCAGAGATGGGGTAGTGCGTCTTTGAGTTTTTGCGCATTCAACATCTCAGCTCGTAGGCCCCTGGTATCAGGGTCTTTGCAAAGCCGAACCCTCTGACCGG
The DNA here is from genome assembly GCA_963575745.1 of Prorocentrum cordatum. Classification (NCBI taxonomy): domain Eukaryota; class Dinophyceae; order Prorocentrales; family Prorocentraceae; genus Prorocentrum; species Prorocentrum cordatum. The sequence continues at coordinate 108,583 of CAUYUJ010020463.1, forward strand.
CACGTCTAACTCGATCCTTGCACAAAATGGGAGTTCTTCACTGCGTTGCTCTTGCTGCGTCACCTGTGCCGTGAAAGCTTCACCATCAACGCCTTCAGCAGCTTCCTGGCGATACTCCACCAGTGCGTGCGCACGACGGTTGAGAATCAAGATATTCTGGACGAACGGCTCCCATGTTTGGAACGCGATGGTGCTGCTGCCGAGCTCGGTGGACATCTGCTTCGCTTGCTCTTCCGTCGAAACCTGAGGATTGCTACCGGCATGTGCTGCCTTAGTTTGCCCGGGCTTTCTTCACAGGCGTTTCGAAATCGAACATGTTGGAGCGTTAGTGCTCTCCGTGATTGTCTCCGTTGCCATGTGCCCCAGCTTCATCTCGAGATCCTCCTGCAGTTCGTAGCTCCGTTCATCGAAATACTGGGTCCTGTTACGCACTGCGAGAGCTACCGGCCGTCGGCGCTCGCGCGAATGAGTAGACGACTTGGGTGCTGCCGTTGCGATGACGACGATAACGACGACGACGACGATGACGACGACGACGACGACGACGACGACGACGACGACGGCGACGACGACGACGACGACGACGACGGCGGCGACTGCGGCGGCGGCGGCGGCGGGCGAGGGCGAAGGCTCGAGGCTGGACCCCGCCGGACTCCGGCCCTGCAGGTCCCCCGCGAGCCCGGATCACGTCGCGATGGCGTCGGCGCGGACTTCTGACACCGCGAGGACCGTCAGCCTCGAGCGGTCGCAGCGTCCCGAGTCGCGCGGGTCTGTTTGAAGGGGCCTTGGGACACACAAATAAATACACACGAATAAAAGGATTCCCTGTATTTTCCTATATTTTCTAGGTTTCTGTCTTCCCCCCCACTTCCCATGTTTTCCCATATTTTCTTGAGAATCGATGATTAATTGTGTCTGTGTGTTTCTTTTCCTCCTGACTGTTAGCGTCGGCCAGCTCCAGACCACTCGCGGGCCGAGGGGAGGAGGACGGGGCCTCCTGCGGAGGATGGGGCCTCCTGCGGAGGACGGCGATGGGCCCGTGGCTCCCCATGGGCACACCGTCTGGTCGGCCCAGCCTCGTCGCGCCCGCTGGTGCCACCCAGAGGAGGATCGAGGCTCGAGGATCGAGGCTGTCGGAAATGAGGGTCGCGGTTCGGGGATCGAAGAGGATTCGATGTCCGAGGATCGGGGGCACAGGAATCGAGGCTCGAGGGTCATGGCTCGAGTGTCGTGGCTCGAGGGAACGAGGCCAAGAATTGCACTCGTCCATCGTGCAGTTGGCCAGGCAGTCTGCTCGGACGTGCCAAGGCCGCTGCTGACAGCGAATCGTGTCGTCCATGTCTTGTGCTGGGCGCCATCCGGACTGTAACGCTTCGAAGGTGTTTGAACTCGTAGGTTAGACCATGGTACGTAAGCATTATGCAGTTCCCACTGTACTCAAGGACCACATGCCAGAAATGACTTCGAGCACCCGGGAAAGGCCTCGAAACAGTGCCTGCCCGACGCGCTGGCGAGGTGTCAAACGGCAATGGCCTCCCAAGGCCCGACGCGCGAAAGCACCCCCCCAAACTTCGGTACTCCCCTGGTGCTCGCGATGCTCTCTGGCGATCAGGGCTAAAAGTAATTACAGTCGGGGCGTTGACCTAAGGAACCCTAAATAAGGAACGAGGCCCCTTTGTCCCGTAAGTTCAACTTCGATTTCACATGGAAAACCTTAGGAAACCCCAAGGCAAACTGCAGAACAATCAAGGAACACCGAGCCCCTCCCCGACGGAAAAGGTTCCTTCTTCAGCGCCCCAACTGTAGGTCGGGGCATCGCAATCTGAGCCCAGCGGGTCCACGCTTCGTGGCCCGCTTGGCTGCTCCGCTGGTGGCCTCATCAAGCAGCATGACGGCCCCGAGAGACCACCGGAGGAACCCGTGGGCCGCTACTCGCCATCGCTCGGACGTCCATTCCCGGTGTTTTTTGGTCGGTTTCGTGCGTGGTTGTTTCGCCAAATGATCGAGGATGCTCCTCGATGGTCCTTGCCGCGGAAAAAACGCACACGTCCGAGCGATGCCGAGCGAGAGACCACGGAGGAGCCCGTGGGCCGCCAGGGGGCGCTGGCGGGACCTGCGGCGGCCCGCGATGCCAGGAATGGGGTGCGGCGGCACCGCGGGGCGGGGCGGCGGGCCCCCTCGCCATCGCTCGGACGTCCATTCCCTGTGCTTTTTTCGGTTTCGTGCGTGGCTCTTTCGCCAAACGATCGAGGATGCTCCTCGATGGCCCTCGCCGAAGAAAAAATGCACACGTCCGAGCGATGCCGAGCCCCTGCGCAGCTCGGATGGCACGGAGAAATGCCGTCGTCGGGCCACTGGGCGACTCGGCCGTCGCCGACAATGCGCCGCAGAGCTCCGGCGGGTGGTCTTCGGAGGGGAGGAAGGGACCCTTGATGTGGCAGGGTCGACCTACTACTAGTCAGGGCCGACTGCAGGCCAAAGGCCGGCAGTGCCTCTCCCTCCCCTGCCCCCGCTCGCAAGAGGCCGTGCCTTTTATCTCCGTCGCGCGGACTCGGACTTCTTGGATCGGCGTTGGACCACCCTTCCTGGCGCGCCAGGGGCGGCGGCGCTCGAGACGCCGCTAAGGGGGGGTCCGCGGAGGTCCCCGCGGACTTCCTGGATCGCGGCTCCCCTCCCCTCCCTCCCCCCTCCCCGCTCCGCGCTCCCCGCTCCCTCCCCTCCCCTCCCTCCCCTCCTCTCCCTCCCCCAGCCCCCCTCCCCTCCCTCCCCTCCCCTCCCCTCCCTCCCTCCACCTATTCCCCCCCCCCATGGTTCCCTCCCCTACCTCCCTCCCCCTGGCGCCGTCCGCGCTCGCTCCCTCTCCTCCCTCCCTCCCCCTGGTCCGCTCCTCTGTTCTGCCGGCGACTCCGCCGGCGGCAGGGACTGGCGCAGCCGCCGGCGCAGCTCGTCGGACCGCCGCCGCAGCTCATCCTCGGCCAGCGCGGGTCGCGCCGCCGCCGCCGCCGCGCAGACGAAAGCGCAGGCCGAGGCCTCCAACATCTTGAAAAAATCGGGGCTCCAAAACCTTGTGGTGACGGACCCTGTGGTGACCTCGGAATCCCCAACGACCTCACCGCGAGGTCCGTCACCGCACGCTCTTGGGACCCTGGATGCCCCGGTCGTCCGAGACGTCCTCGGAGAACGACTCGAGTCCCAAAACCGTGCGGTGATCCCAAATCGCCATTGACTCACCGCGCGGCGTGATCACAACACCGTGTCGGGGTCTCCGAAACAAGGCGGAGGAGGATTTCCGCCATTCTGGGCCCCTTGGGGGGAAGGCCGTCTTCGGGTTCCGCGGGGGCCGTGTATCGACGTCGCCGTGGTTTGCCGTCCTTCTCGTGCTCTCTGCCGCCGCCAGCGCCGCGGCCGCCGCCAACGCCGTCGTCGCCGTCGTCGGTCTCCGGCACGATCGAAACAGGTCTCGGAAAGGATGGGCACGAAAACCGCCAGCAGTTCCTGTTCGTGTTGAATAGGTATCGTTGTCTGTGTCGCCGCAGACGCAATCCATTTGGGACAGAAAGGCGTCTGCCAAATAGCAACTGTTGTCAGTGTGGGGCAACAGATGCTGCTGAGAATCGCATTCATTCATTCCCACCAAATCTCGATTTCGGACAAGCGTAAACCCGTGGCCGATTTCCGTCGTCAAATTCGAAAGCCGGGACCCCCCAAGCCAAGGAAGGAACACTGTACAAACATGTTAGTCAGCCTAACCCCCGGGCGGTGTTATTCTAGCAACATGTGCTGTGAATGATATATGTGGATCGGCCAAGGATATTTACAAGATTCTTGACGCGTCCAGGGCTCTGCACGAAAGGCGGGGGGGGTGGGCCAAATTCGTCAGGAGGGGGTCCGGGGTCCCAGGCCTTTGAAATATATGTGTATGCGTATGTATGTATGTATGTATATATATATGTGTAGATATGCACATAATAATGTTTGAATAGGAGTGTACATATAGATAGATCGATAGATAGATATATGTATATATATAGATAGACATATAGAAATATATAGATAGATAGATAGATATATAGATAGATAGGTAGATAGATAGATAGATATATAGATAGATAGATAGATAGATAGATAGATAGATAGATAGATAGATAGATAGATAGATATATAGATAGATAGATATAAATAGATACACTTCTTCAGGCCAGGCAGCGCCATGAAGGGCGCCTTGCGCCCACGAGCCAGGCCGGGCGCCGCGACGCAGGGCGTCGCGCCGAAAGGGCGCCGCCGCCGTCGATCTCGCCGCCGCTCGCGATCGCGCGGCCCCGCGGGCGCCTGGTCCGGGCCCGGCGCCGCCCGCGGGGCGGCTGCGGGGTCGCCCAGCGCGGCGCCGCCCCTACCGGCGTGGTGCCAGGAGTAGTCCTGCACGGCGCGCGCGCGCGAGGAGCGGCGCACGGCCCGTTTCGGGTCTCGGGCGGTTTCGCGTCGGTTCGGAGGGGCGGGAGCCTGAGGTCATTGAGATAAAAAAAAACCTTGCCAAAAATAACACGACGAAGCTGTGGCCTCCCTAAGGCCCCCGTCTTCGCAGTAGGGATAAAGCATCAGGGCACTTTAGCTCGATACCTCTGCAGAAAAGACCCCTACTCCTGATGTTCCAGGCCCTCCGAACTTCGGTCCTTCCCAGAGGGTAGGCGCCGCTTGATGTCTAATCACGGGAATCCTGGCGTCGCAGCTTTTGCTCACACCGGGCGTTCTTCGAGACGGACGTCTTCGCGTCAGCTCGAAGGGGCGGGGATCGGCTCAGGGAAGGCACCTGGGCGGCGCTCCTGGCCCCCCCCCAGCCGCACCTCAGGGGATCGCGTCAGGGGGGGGCCGGCGGGGATAGGCTGAGGTCGAGCAAGTCCTCCCACAGGCAGCTTTGGGAAGAAAAACAAATAATCAGAAAAAAACATAAATATCGCACAGGCAGCTTTGGGAGGAAAAATAAGCAATCATAAAAAAAAAACAGAAAGATCAAAAGCAAAAACAAAACAAATCGTCCCCGGGGAAGGGGCGCACCCCTGAGATCCTGGCGCAGCCGTCCGATTCACCGCGGGCGTACCTCCCCTCGCCTGGCGTCGGCCTCGGGCCTCGGGGCCCGAAGCGGGTCGACGAGTGCGGCCCGAACGCCGGGGCCGGAGGCTTGGGACTCTCCGGGGCAGGTCGCGCTTGTGAGCGTTTTTCGGGGGTGGACAGACCTCCTGACAGTGACACGTCGATTCGTGAATTGTCCGTGTTCGGTTCTCGAGAGGGCGCCGCGGCCGTGATTTTCCAGGCTTGCGCCCGCCAGGTTTGGGCCCGAGGTCGTTTTCACTAAACCACGTTTTACTAAAGGGAGGTCTGTCCATCCCCGAGTTTTCTTATTCGGCGCTTCGACATTGGGCGGAAGGGGGGGGGAGGGGAGGGATCTGGCTCCGGACGCCTGCTTCATGCGACTGTTTGCAACAGTGCGTCCGACGGGGGAGACTCCACCTGCTCGAAACGGGCGCCAAAGACAGCCAAGACCTATTCCATGGGGGGGAGGGGGGGTGCGAAGGCCCGCGCCGATCGGCAAAACAATGAATAAAACAGGTCACACGCTGCCAAATTATTTGGGGAAGTCGGATCAAGGATCCCACGTGAGCGACGATCAAGACCGGGTCTCACGCGAGATGGCACAGCGACATCACGCGGCGGCTTGCGCGGGCCGCCCGCGCGGCATGCTGCATTGGAGACGAAGGCGCTCACGCGCCAATGCTGGCACAATCAACTCCGTTTTCTTACAGTGGAGGCCCGTCCACAAGAAACCTTCCACAAGAGACCCAACCCAGAGGCCCCAAGACGTCCGTTGATGTTTGGTGCGCGAACGCCACGCTTTCCGTAGAAAAACAATCGATACCCAAGAAACCCAGGGCACCCTGGAGGCAAACAGGGTGCTTCTTGGCATGGGTCTCCACTGTACGTCGCTCGCGTGGTGAAGAGGACAAGTCGGCGGCGTTTCACGGTTGTGTCGGCCTCTGGGGGTGGGGGGGGCCTCGCTGGGCCCCGGGACCGTCAAGGAGCGGCCTGGGGCGAGAAGCCAGCCTTGGCGCCAGGGTCGGGCCTTCTGGGGGCACCGTGTTGGAAAAAAGGGGCGCGACTTAGAGGGGGGAGGATAAAATGCAGCGTCCCTCATCGAGTCGCGCCCGTCTTTTCAGCCCTCCCCTCCATGGAGGAGGGGATTTACAAAATGGGCGCGACCTTTTAATTGATCGTCCCCAACCTTTGCCGTCCCCCCCCCTCAAGGGGGGGGCGCCCTCCTTAGGCCGAGGAGGCCCCTTTCTGGGCCCTCAAGGGCCCCATTCCGGGGCCCTTCGGCGGTGGACAAACCTCCCTTTCGTAGACCTCCACTTGGTGAAAACGACCTGGGACCGAAACCGACGGACCTGGGCCCGCAAAGATGACGGCCGCGACGCCCTCCCGCGAACCGAACACGGCCAGTTCCTTAATCGACGTGTCAGGGTAGGAGGTCTGTCCATCCCCGGGCCCTACAGAGAGGGCCCCTGGCCCGCGGCCCCCGCTGCACCCCCATCGCCCCCCCCCCCAAAGGAAAATCCGGGCAGCGTATTTCCGGGCACGGAAGGGGACCCCCAGAGCGATCCGGCGTCGCGGCAGAGGCGGAACTGGGCTGCCACGTCCGAAGCCCTGCCGCATCGGTTCTCCGGAATCGTTGGGAGGCGGGGGCAGGTTCGAGTCGGGCATGTCCCTATACAGGAGGAGTATTGAAAGTAGTCGAAAAATAATCAGGGGACGAGTTCTGATCATAGGAGGACACGCCCGACCTGGGGTAGGGCTCGGGTATCGCCACGCGTTCGACGAAATCCGAACCCTCCTGGCAGGTTCGTGTCGTGCTGACTTCGCCGTTGGTTCCTGACACCCCGGGAAGTCGTCCCACCTTGAACGATCGGCCGTTGCCGAAACGCCCAGTCGTTCAGCATCGAGCCGATCCTGGTGCGCGGGCGGCGCTCAACGCTGAGCGCCTGCGGCGGGGTCGCCGCGGGTCGACACGACGCGAGCCCACCGCACCACCTGCCCCCGCGGCCCATCGAGGTGCCCGAAGCCTCGCTGGGCGATGGCACGGCTCGGGTTCCGCCGCCGAGGTGCATCCCGAGAAGTCGAGACGGGGACCTCCAGGCCTCGTCCTGTCGCGGCACGTCTCGAGCCGGGCCCATCTGCGAGAGTCCAATGGGCCCAAGACAAGGCGGCAGCGCCCGCTGCTAGGATATACGCACTGCCCATGTCTCAGGAGAGGCATCGAGATTCTTGCCCTCGCTCAGACGTCCATTCCCCGTGCCTGCTTCGGTCTCGTGCGCGCATCTTCTCGAGAAACATCCTAGATGCTCCCGAATGGTCCTCGCCGAGGAGAGAGAGGATGCACACGTCTGACCGATGCCACGGATCAGAGGTTCGGGCCAAGGCCCCGGATTTCTGCTCGAACGTGGACTCCCAGAGGTCCCGGGGCCAGGTACGTAAGGCACCCAGGTGCCCAAAACGTCCAAACATCATCCGTCCCGACGGTTTCACGATGGCGGGGGTCTGGGTTCGAGCGTCGTAGATTGGCTGCTACACGCTTGGCATCTGGGGCCAACGACGGGCCCAAGGGCCAGGGCCGTCAAGAAAAGGCAGGACGAAACGCCGGCCTGGGGGGAAGTGGCGAGATCTCCAGAGGAGTGCACATTGCAAAACGAATCGTGACGTCGGGGGTCAGGGCCCCCATCTTCCCCCTCCTCCCGTCGGCACGCCCCTGCTCTGAGTCTTCTGAGACTGGCGGCGCGCGCCCTGTGGCATGCTCATGCCCTGAGTCTTCTGAGGACGGGCGCCGGTGTTGTACCAGTACACCGTGGCGGCTGGCAGGGAGCGGGGGCCCCCTGACAAGCTATTGCTCGAGTGTCTCCAGCCAGTGCGCCGCCACCTCTTCCTCGAGCCATCCCGCCGGCGCCACCCCACGGCAGTGCTGCGCCGCGCCCTCGGCGGCCAGCGCCTTCATGATTAGCTTGCGGCCTGGCCACTCTGGGGCCTCCACGATCAGCTTGGTCTTGTCCACGTCGAAGAATCGCTCGAGCCGCATGAAGCTGATCTGCTGCTGCAGTTCGTACTTCGTGACTTCGACTGCGGCCATCTCGTCGGGCGTCTGGGGATGCTCCAGGTAGGCGCTGACCACCTGCTTGAGTGCCCGGCCAACTCGCACTTCGGGGGGCTCTCCAGCGCGGCGAGCCCCAATGCTGGAGCTGGGGGCCCTATCTCCTTGAGCTTATGCTTGTCATCCGCGTCTCTGCTGTGGAGCCTGTCGAGCATGTTCTCGTAGCCCTCCAGCTCGGCTGATATCCCGTCCACGAGTGGGTGCTTCGTCGTCATCGTGTACGCATCGATGTTGATGCTGTTGTTGAGGCGCGTCCTGCGCGTGGTCTGGAGCAGCAGCGCGAGCGCGGCGCGTAGCAAGGCCATCAGGAAATTGTCCTTGCTTCTCCAGACCTTGTCGCTGTGGGCCCCCCTCCTCGCCCTGCGGCCGCCCCTGCGCCTTCTGCGCATGTCGTCCTCGGCTGCCTGCTCGTCCTCGTCGACCTCGATCGCCGCGTCGACTGGCGCTCTCGGTGGCTGACCTGGCTTCATCGGCGGCCCCTGGAGGCGGGGCTCGGCCGCGGGGGGGGGGGGGGGGGGCCCTCGTCGCTCCTGGAGGCGGCGCCAGATAACTTGGAGCCCTTGGGGGAGCCCAGGGGGAGGCGCCAGTTCGCGCGCTTTGGCTCGGCTGCCGGCTGCGCGGCCTTGGCGGCGCCCCCCCCCCCCCCCCCCCTGGCAGCGCCGCTGCTGCCGCCATCGCGCTCGCGTCGCAGCGCTGGCAGCGCGCGCGGGCGTCGGCGCTGCGGCGGAGGATGGAGCCGCTGTTGGAGTCGCTGTCGGAGGCGCTGCTGTCCGACGTGGTGGTGGAGCGACGCGTGGCCGATGTCGAGGAGCCTTGCGCGCGCCCTGAATGCGGCCCGCTGCTCGGCGGAGGGCTGCTCTGGCCGCTGGGGCGCCCTCGGTCGCGCGAGGTGGCTGAGGAGCAAGCATGGGCGAGGCGGCGGCTCGAAGCCGTGCTGGGCTCGACTTCGTCGGGCGGGCCTCGGCCCTGATCGTCGGCGCGAGCATCGGCCCCGATGGCGACGGCGGATGATGCGAGGGAAGATGGGCTCGACTCCTAGAACATACATGAGATTCGCGCTGGCAGGCGGGATCGAGTTCATATTCACCAAGGGGGCGCTGTAGTGTACATGTAGCCTGGTGCCATGGATACACATGATGTGCGAGCTCCTATATGCACCTACCGACAGTCCATGCATCTCGTTGACGTCGTGCAGCATGATCTTGATTTGGAAAAGTAGTCCGGCATGCGGTACATTGGTTGTTGGCCAGTAGTGTTGTGGGTAGAGATGGCATAACGTGTCCGCCCCCCCCCCCCCCCGAGAGTTCGACGGACGTGTAATCAACTGTTGTAGAGTCCCAAACAGTAGCCCGCAAGAGGGAATTGGACATACGGACGGGCGGTCGATTTCGTCCTCGCTGTCCGTCTCGACGCATGAGGCCGTCGAGGGGGCGGGGGAGGCCAACATGCTGGACCCCGGTGGTGCCCATTGTGAGGTCCACTAAGAGGCTCTGAGCGCACCAACGTCGCAATGCTGGGAGGCGCTCCGAACAGACTCATTTTTCCACAAATGTCTGACAACGGGCGGCTGTCACACCTCCTGGGAAATCTCGCCGCTTGGCCCACGGGTGAACACTCGGAGCAGCTGAGACCCCGCCCTGCTATGAGGGTGGAAGCACTGACTGGGCGGTGACTTATGGCCGCCTGCTGCTCCAAGCAACATCGTCCAACAAAAATAGCAAGGACCTGGCTGCGTTGACTCGGATTATGCACGATGCTCTGCCGCCAGCTTAGTCTGCGCACGAGTAGTTCGATGGGCGACGGAGCAATCTGCCACTCTTGAAACACCCGATGGGTTGCGAAAGAATAATGGGCGCCCTGCTCATCGAGGACCACGAACGATAGTCGTTTGGCCTTCCAGGGGCCGCCCGAGAACTGGCATTCTCCAAGACGTGTCCAGCCTACGCTCCCAGATTGCATTCGCGCTTCAATTTCACGACGGGTATTGTTGGCCACGTTGACGTAGCCCCCCATGTGAATAAGGCCCGGGGCCGCGTTACCCGATATGTCACGCTCGACCCCCGAGCGCCCTCGAGCGCGCCCAGAGAAACCAAGGCGCCATGCTTACCTACGTTCTGGGCGTAGCCTCCGAAATCCAGCGCCCGGGAAAGAAAGCGGTCATCGATCGCATCAAACTGGGGGGCCTGGAGCGCGGTGCCGCTGGGCACCAGAGGGATCTTACAAAGGTCGATGAACGCGCCAATGCGCGCGTCGTAGTTCTCGGCCGAGAGGGGCACGCTACGTGAAAAGGCCCCCCTTGGACTTCGGCCATTCCCTCGTTCCATCTGGACACCAGCGGGAACAGAGATCCCGTGAACAATTCAGGTTCGCTCGACCCCCCCCCCCCCCGCCCACCCACCCCCCGCCCCGCGCCTGGCCGAAGAGCAAGGGAGGAGTCTGAAGCCTGGAGGTGCACTCCCGCCTCCTCGCGATGCTACTCAAGGAGCGGCTGAAAGTGATCGTCCTCGCACCGAACAGCGCGCGCGGCGATGGGACGAATGCGTTGTCCCGTCGCAGAAGCATTGCACATGCCATAGGATTTGGCCAGGAATGCCAAACGCGCTGCTCGGAGCTTTCAGATCAAGAGCTCAGCCTCAAGGCGTCTGGAATGGATCCCTCCGCAGGCCCAGTCCGGAGGGGCGTAGGCGGCGCCATATTGTAGCAGCCTGGCACGGAGATACAGTCGCCAGAAGTGCTCAAAACAATGAAGTAGCCGCACGCATGAGTGAATGTCGGCGATGACGTCGCCAGTGGGAGCTTGTCCTTGCTTTCCAGTCGCCATTGCTCGGCTCGCGCAAGCCTGAGCTGCGAGAGATCCACCGCGGTAAACGCGGGCAAGAAGAGTGACGACGGCCTGCGCGATTGCGTGGCACTGGTCATAGTCGAGCTCGAGCATACGCCGGCGGGGCCGGGGTGAGTGCCAGACGAGGGGGTCGGCGTGCTCGTAGTCAGCGCTGGCGCGTCCAAGTCCAGCGCGCTGCGCGCCAGGTCGGGCGAGGCACTGCGGGTGCAAGAGCATGGTGGCGACTTCCAGCGGCCAACCCCATGGTGGGTTGTAGCGTCGGCGCTTCGCCTGCCAATCGTTTCTGGATGTGCCCCAGCCCCTCGGACGCTGCCGCGACGTCCTGGACGCGGGGGGGGGGGCCGCGATCTCACCGACCGGCGCCAGTTGGTCGTCACTACGCGCAAGGAGGCGCTCGATAGACTTGGGGTCGTCGAGGTAGAGGCTGACGTCAGCAGACGCGGCGGCGAGGCCCCATCTCGCGGCGTCGGCGGCGAGCGCGGCGGCGCACTCGGCAGCGGCGGGGCGAGCGGAGGGGGGCGACAGGCAGGAGCGTCGCCGCAGCGCAGTGCGGCGACCCGCACGTAGGCAGGTAAGGTGAGCCACTCGCGCAAGGTCGCGGCAGGCCCATGAGTCGCGCAAATTCCTGGTCTATGCTCACCTTCCACCAGTGGTCCACCAATCGCTGGTGATTCCGCAGCTGGAGCTGGACGCGGCGGAGGACGACGCCGTTGAAGGGCAAGCGTTGAGCTCGTAGGTGGGCGCGGCGCTTGAGTAGTTCAAACCGATGTCGTCGAGCCTGCTGATACCAGTGTGGTTGGTGGCCCTCCCTGGTGAAGTAGCGGCTTGCACGGGTCCTGATGATGTGGGTGAGAAGCGCGTTGTGGCGGGTGGGGAACTGGTCCATCTTGACGACGCGGAAGAGCTCGCGGTGGTGGTTGATGCGGTGAGCAACGTCGCGGATGAACTCTTCGCGCTTCTCGCCTGTCTGCAAGCACGCGGCCGCGATGCCGTGGCCCCATTTGATCGGGCTCTGGGTGGGACAGTCGGAGTGGAATGGAGTCTAAATCGGCATGAGCATCGGAACGTGGTCGGGTGCGTGGAGGAGGGCGCGAAGGCGGCCGTGGATCTTCCAGTTCAAGCGGACGTACTTGACGATCTCGAAGATGGCGTGGTGGCCGATAAAATAATCGATGCGGGAGCGGGAGCGTTTCGGGACGTAGTACGTGTATTCCGCGTCGGCGTGCGCATGGATGGCGGTGGGTTCATGGTGGAGCAGCTGGTCGCGGACGTAGCGGCCGAACTCCGTCTCGTCGTGGGCCTGGTGGTATCCGACGGCGTCGCCGGTGCGGAGGCGTCGCGCGCGGCGTCCGAGGCCCTGGTGGAGGTCAGCGAAGAGGAGCGGTGTGAACCTCGTCGGCGTAGTAGTCACGCACGTCTGTACCCAGGTCAATAGTCGTCGGCATCCCAGCTTCCACTGGGCACGGTGACCAGGCCCGCTTGGGCGCGGTGGAAAGTAAGCGGCGACGATGCGAAGAGCGTAGTTGACCTCGGCGAAGTTCGATGGCGGCCGCTCGGCCCCGCAAGTCGGCCGTAGGTAGGTGGAGAATCCTGACGATGTCCTGGCTTCGGAAGTGGCGCTCGGCGGTCGCGACGCAGCATCCCGCCGAGCTGGTCGCGCGGGCGCCACGCCCCCAGCCGAAGTGCACCCATGTGTGGCGGATGGAGTCCTCAACGTGGTGTGGGGCGTCGGCGGTCGGTTGTCTGGGTTTGGTGCCGACAAAAATGGCGGCACCTGTCAGAGACGTGGCCCAGGCGGCCAGGCTCGCCTTTGAGGGAAACTGGGCTCCAGCCCATGAAGGTGAGCGGCTTGATGGAGCGGTGTTGGGGCGTGGGGTCCTGGCCGTCGTGGGTGCCGTGCTGGGCGTGCGGGCGTCGGGCACCTCTGGATTCGCGGACGGCTTGGCCGACGCGAACTCGTCGTGACCCGAATGCAGAAGTCGGAGTTGTGGTTGGGTCCTGGCCGTGGTGGAAGTCGTTGTGGTCTGGGGCTCGTCTGGATTCCCGTGCTGCTTGAAATTGTAGTCCCTGGCGCTCGTAGCTGGCAACTCGAGCATGGTGAAATTCGAGTTCCCATCCTTCGCATCTACGTTCGCCAACGAACATAAATTCACGTGCGGAGGGTTCGGGGAAACGACGACCAACGTGATAACCTCTAGGTTCGTGTCGAAGATGTTCGGCATGGGCGGTGGGGATCGGCTCAGGACCTGTGGGTACGTCATCGAAGGTTGCGAATAAATTTCCTGCAGCTGGTCCGGCAGACACATGTGCAGCGGGCTGGTGGTCATCACGTTTTGGGCCGTCCTTCTGCATCCCCTGGTGCGCCTCAGGCGCGCGGTGCCCGCGCATTGGAGCACCATGCGCGCGACATGGCGTGCTGAGCGGGGTGCCGTCGACGGCCCTCCGCCTCCGCGGGGGGCCAGGGGGCGCTGCTGAAAGCCGCTGTTCCTGCAAAGGCCTGAGCCCGCGGCGGCCTTTCATGATGATGATGATGATGATGATGATGGTGATGATGATGACGATGACGATGACGATGACGATGACGATGATGATGATGATGATGATGATGATGATGAGGATGATGATGATAATGATTATGATTATGATGATGATGATGATGATGATGATGATGATGATGATGATGATGATGATGTTGTTGATGTGGATGCGGATGAGGATGATGCTGCGGATGATGATACTGATGGATGATGGGTGATGGTGGTGATGGTGAACATGATGCTGATGATGGGGAGAGGTAGGGGGGCAGCGGAAGGAAGAAGGAGGACGCGGGCGCTGTCTCTTCGAAACGAGGACCCAACACCACAGGATGGTTGGGAAAAATCGGGTGACGACAAATCGCGAATCTCTGAGATCCATCGGCTCTGGAAGATGTCTCGGGCGCCTCGGCCTTCTCGAGGCGGCCCAGAACGCTCTGAGAGCGTTCGGGGACGCTCGGGAACGAATACATCCTCGTCCGAACCCCGACCGACAGATGGTGTTCATGCGGTCGTTGGCGGCGCGCAGAGGAGGGTCGGGAGAGGGGGGAAGGCTTCGCAGAAGGAGGCTGCTCCTTAGAAGGCGCCAGCCTTACAGAAGCGCATTCTTCTAAGAAGCGGCCTCCTTCTAAGAAGCCTTCCCCCTCCCCTGATCCTCCTGTGTGTGGCCGAGATCGGACTGAGCCATGCTGACAGAAACCTCGTTGTCAGTCGTTCATTGATCGAGGGGATTCTCGATCTTGACCCTTGCCTTCCAAGGAGTGGGCGTGGCGGCCGCGCGCCGGGAGGATGGAGGAAGAGGGGAGGGAGGCGAGGGAGAGGAGGGAGGGAAGGAGGAGGAGGGAGGGAGGAAAGAAGGGAGAGGAGGGAAGGAGGGATGAGAAGGGAGGAGCAAAGAGGACGCGGGAGGAGGAGAGGGCCTGTGAGCGAAGGGGGGATGGAGGGTGGGGGGCGGCGAGACGGTAGAGTGGCGGGGGATCGCGGCGGGATCCGGGGCGCTTCTGTTTCTTGGGCGACACGTCCCGCCTCCAACGGCGGCCGGCCGCCGGAGGCTCCTCCGTCCCGGAGAGGGGGTCGGGAGGAGGGAAGAGGAGGAGGAAGAAAAGGAAGAAGAAGAGGAGGACGAAGACGGCCACCAGGGAACGCGGGAAGGGGGATGAAGGGGAGGAGGAGGAGGAAGAGGAGGAGGAGGAACGAGGGGAGGAGAAGGAGGAGGAGGAGGAGGATGAGGAGGGGGATGGGAAGGAGGAGGAGGAGGAGGAGGAGGAGGAGAAGAGGGGGAGGAGGAGGAGGAGGAGGCAGAGGAGGAGGAGGAGGAGGAGGAGGAGGAGGAGGAGGAGGAGGAGAGGAGGAGGAGGAGGGTTGCAGGAGAAGGAAATGCGGGAAGAAGAGGAGGAGGAGGAGGAGGACGAGGAGAAGGAAGGGGAGGAGTTTCAGGAGAAGGAGCTGCAGGAGGACGAGGCGGAGGAGAGCAGGAGGAGGAGGAGGGGGAGGAGGAGGAGGAGAAGGAAGAGGAGGAGGACTTGTAGGAAGAGGAGGAGGAGGAGGAATGAATGAAGGAGGATGAGGAGGAGGACGAGGAAGAGGGAGGAGGAGGAAGAGGAGGAGGAGGAGGAAGTGGAGGAGGAGGAGAAGGAAGGGACGGAGGAGGAGGGGGGGGGATGGAGGAGGAGGACGAAAACGGGACAGAGAAGGAGGAGAAGGAGCAAAAAGAGGAGGAGGAGGAGGAGGAGGAGGGGCCCGCAGCACTGGCCGCCGCGGCGCAGCTGCCGGCAACCGTTTCCCATCGCGCCACCCAGGCCTCCCGTGCACGGTGGGACGGGTTGGGGGGGCAGCTCGTCGGCGTCGCCAGTCTCCTCCACCTCCTATTCCTCCTCCTCCTTCTTCTCCCCCTTCCTCCTTTTCCACCTCCTTCTCCTCCTCCTCCAACTCTTCCTCCTCGTCGTCGTCCTCCTCCTCCTCCCCTTCCCCCTCCTCTTCCTCCCCACCTCCTCCTCCTCCTCCTCCTCTCCTCCTCCTCCCTCCTCCTCCTCTCCTCTTCTCCTCCTCCTCGTCCTCTTAATCCTCCTCCGAATCCTCCTCCTCCTCTTCCTCCTCCTCCTCCTCCTCTTCCTCCTCATCCTCATCCCCCTCCATTAATTTATCCTCCTCCTCCTCCTCTTCCTTTTCCTTCCCCCCTCTTCCTCCCTTTTCCCTTTCCTCCTCATCCTTCTCCTCCTCCAGTATTGTTCCTCTTGATGCCTTGCATATATACATATATACATATATACATATATATACACATATCTATATATATATACATATATACATATCGATCTATATATATATATATATACAAATCCTTGGCGCACCCCGAAACCGGTCGGAAGGGCGTGCCGGGCGTTTCGCCTGAGGCTTCCCCACCACTGATGACCCTTACGTTTAAACAATGGCAACAGCTTCGAACATGCAGGGTAGGTCGTTTTCAAAATGCGGCTACTGCTTCAAACCCGCGTAAATTCGTTTTGAGAAACTGCAAGAGCTTCACGGATTGAGGGAGGGTCGTTTTCAAAAAGTGGGGTTCGCTTTAACACCGCACACATGAGCTTCAGACATCTGCAAAAGCTTCACGGATTAAGAGCAGCTCCTTTTCAACATGTGGTTTTCGCTTGAGCGCCGCGCACATTCGTTTACAAACTGCAATGCGTATCGCGGATTGAGGGCGGCGCATGTGCAAATGTGGCTATCGCCTTAGCGCCGCGCACACTCCTTTTTGAAAGTCTAGCTTCACAAATTGCCATGGTCAACGTACCCCAAATGGCGCATTGGAAAAATCAATATTATGGGGACACAACACTTACATTAATTCACGGCGTTGGAGTCCCAAGAATGGCGCGTTGGCACGGTTCAAAACAGATAGACGCAACAACGAGGTTGATCCGTGGCATTGAACTCCCGGCAATAAGAATGTGGCACGCATTCTCATTGGAAAATGGAAAATGAAACGCTGGGGGGGACCTACGAGGGGCAGATTGGAGGGAGGGTTCATTCAAACATCGTGGATGAATCTTGGGTTTGCACTGGTCCTCATCCTCCTCATCATCCTCCTCCTGTTCCAGTTCCTGCTCTTCCTCCTCTTCCTGCTGCTCCTCCTCCTAAAACTCCTCCCCTTCCTCCTCTTCCTCCTCCTCCTCCTCATCCTCCTCCCGCTCCTCCCGCTCCTCCTCCTCCTCCTCCTCCTCCTCCTCCTCCTCCTCCTCCTCCTCCTCATCCTCGTCTCGTCCTCTTCCTCCTCCTCCTCCTCCTCCTCCTCCTCCCTCCTCCTCCTCCTCCTCCTCTCCTCCCTCTCATCCTCCTCCTCCTCTTCCTCTCCCCCTCGTCCCCCTCCTCCTCCTCCTCCTCCTCCTCCTCCTCCTCCTCCTCCTCCTCCTCCTCCTCCTCCTCCTCCTCCTTCTCCTGCGACCACCAAGAAAGTCGGCCGCTCGCCTTGTGAGCCAACCCCCTGAGCTACGCCGCGAAGGCGACGATAGACTACGGCACCGCGACGAACTTGTAGCGTTCTTTCGCCTCCTGGCCCAGCGCCCAGGCCGCGCCGCCTGGACGCCTAGATGGCCAGCTCAGCCGCCAGCGCGGCGCGGGTCGCGAGCTCTCCATCCTGGCCGAGACAGCTGCGCAGCTGACGCACCGTGGCGCGGTGCAGGGTGCTCCAGCGGCGCGTCAGCGCGCTCGCGGCCGCCTTGGCCTAGGGGCCGTCGCCCAGGCCCTGCGCGCAATCCCGCGCCAGCCAGTGCACGTAGCGCAGCGCCACCCTGCCCAACCGGCCAGTGTCGTAGGCCAGCAGCGGCGCTTGTCCGCACCCCCGCCGGCGGCAACCGCGCCGTTGCTGTCCGCGGCGGCGGCGAGAGCGCGTGCGTCCCCCAGGACACTGAAAGGGGCGGCGATGTCCGCCAGCAGTCGGGGGGCAGCTGCCGCGCTGCGCTTCGAGGTGCACGAGCGCCTCCTCGCGCTCGACCTCGAACAGGCCCCCGCAGGCGCTGCAAGGGCCGCCGGGCGGGGCGTCTGCGCGGCCGCGGAAGGCGCAGCTGGCCATGGTGCAGCCCCCACGCCGGCGTTCCCAGGCGGGGACCGGGACCTGTCGGGCCGTGCGGAACCTGCACTCCTGGTGAACGCGGTCCCACACGCCCACGACATCCCTGCTGCGCTCCAATCGCTGGCCTGGTCCGCCGTTCGCCAGCTGCCAAGCCCCCGCGTCCGGCCCTCCGCAGGAGCGCAGCAGCGCCCGCCCATCAGCGTCCAGGAAGCTCAGCAGGGCTGTGTTGCTTTCTGAATTCAACCTGTGCGTGGGTCTCCTCTTGGGCTTGTCCTGAAATTCGCGAGCGAGCTGCCGCTTCGTCCTGGCCTGCCGCGCCAGGGGTCTGCGCGGCCATCGCCTCCTCCTCCTCCCTCCTCCTCCTCCTCGACTTCTTTTCCTTCTTATTATTTTCATTATTACGTTTCGTATGATTCCTCTTCTTCTCATAATATAGTCATTATTATGCTTATTCTTAGTTTTATTATTCATATGTTTCTTTTTTCTGCTTCCTCCTCCTCCTCCTTCTGCGCCCGTTCGTCCGTCGTCGTCGTCCTCGCCGTCGTCTCTAGAAGTCGCCGTCGTCGCCTCCGTCTGTGGCCGCCCGTTTCTCCTTTCCCTGGACCTCGCGCCCTCTCGGGGTGCGCGCGTGGCCAACCCAGAACCCGAGACTCCTCGATGCGGGTTTGGCGTTTCGCCCGAGGCTCCCTCACCACTTCAGCTCCTGGAGCTCGAGATCCCACCAGCCCTCTCACAGCCTGGGAGAGGGCCTGCCCATGGCAGGCGGAGGGCTGCGGACTGCGCCCCCCGGTGGGCCAGCCCCGTCGCCCCAACCCATCGGGCTGGCCAATGCGGGAGCGCACCCACCCACCCAGCGCACAAGATCCTACCACCGGGCCCCAGCCCCGCCCCACCAGGGAACGGAAACTACGGGCCTCAGTACCACCCGACAGGGCGCAAGTGCCCAAGCGACACCAACTCGCGACCCACCCATTGGAGACGTGCCCTCACGCAACGCCAAGCCGTGAACGTGAAAGTGCCCAGGAACGTGTAACTGCTCGAGCTACAGGCAGCTCGGCGATACAGCACGGGCGCGAAGAGGGGGCGTGCCACGCCCTCATCGTCACGCCCTTCCAATTTGTTGTAAAGTCGCGGCCCTGTGACCGCGCGACAGAGGGAGTTTTCCGCCCCTGTTTGTCAAGCGGCCCCTCCCGCCAATGCGAGGATGGCTCAGGCAGCGCTAGAACCCGCTGGGCCCAGACACCCGTGACCGAACTGTTACGATATCTCTCTCTCTCTCTCTCTACCTCTCTCCTTCTCTCCCTCTCTCCCTCTTTCCCCCTCATCCTCCCCTCCTCCTCCAGCCCCTTCTCCTCTGCGCTTCTCTCCTCACCTCCCCTCTCCCTCTCACTCATCCTTTTCCTTATCCTCCGTCGTATCGTAGTCGTATGTGTCCTTCATGGTCCTGATTGGTATCATCTCCCATCCTTGAAACATCATCGCAGTCTGTCTCGTCACCTGCTACCTCATCCAACTACTCTCTGGCTCCTCATGTCCCTCAAACGTCCTCCGTCATCCATCATGCTCTCCTCCGTCCTTCTCCTCCTCATCGCTCTGAATCCCTCCTTCTGCTCCTCCGGCACCCTCTCCCTCCCCCTCCTTCTCCGCCTCCCCATCATAGTCATCGTCATCATCATCATCATCATCATCATCATCATCATCATCATCATCATCATCATCATCATCATCATCATCATCATCATCATCATCATCATGATCATCATCATCGACATCATCAGCATCAGCATCATCATCATCATCATCATCATCATCATCATCATCATCATCATCATCATCATCATCATCATCACAATCGTCATCATCATCATCATCATCATCACCACCATCACCATCATCAGCATCATCATCACCATCATCACCATCAGCATGATCATCATCACTATCCGCATCATCATCAGCAGCAGCATCAGCATCAGCATCAACAGCATCATCATCACAATCATCATCAGCAGCAGCAGCATCATCATCATCATCATCCGCAGAGACATCAGTATCATCATCAGCAGCATCATCATCATAATCATCATCATCCATCATCATCATCCTGATCATCGGCACACTCATCATCAGCATTAGCATCAGCAGCATCAGCATCATCAGCAGCATCACCATCACCATCATCAGCGTCAGCAGCAGCAGCAGCATCGACATCATCATCATCATCAACACCATCATCATCCTCCTGGTCATCCTCATCCTCATCATTAGCAGCATCATCACCATCATCAGTATCATCATCAGCATCAGCACCAGCATCATCAGCATCATCGTATCACCAGCATCATCATCAGCATCAGCATCATCTGCAGCAGCAGCAACAGCAGAATGATCGTCAGCATCTGCATCATCGTCATTATCGTCATCATCACCAGCATCATCAGCATCCGCAGCAGCAGCATCGGCATCATTATCATCAGCATCATCATCACCATCATCATCATCATCGTCAGTATCGTCAGTATCGTCAGCATCACCAGCATCAGCATCAGCATCAACATCAGCATCATCAGCATTGTCATCGCCACCACCACTACCATCACCATCATCAATAGCATCATCATAAGCAGCATCATCAGTATCATCGTCATCGTCATCATCATCAGCAGCATCATCCTCATCATCCTCATCATCATCCGCATCCTCATCCTCATCATCATGAGCATCATCAGCATCATCATTAGCATCAGCATCAGCATCGACATCATTACCAGCATCAGTAACTACATCATCATCAACATCATCACTAGCATCAGCATCAGCATCAGCAGCAGCAGCATCAGCAGCAGCATCACCACCATCATCATAATCATCATCATCATCATCAGCATCAGCATCATCATCGTCGTCATCGTCGTCATCATCGTCATCGCCGTCGCCAATGTCTTCATCGTCATTATCGTCATCCTCGTCGTCATCATAATCGTCATTATCATCAGAATCAGCATCAGAATCATCAGCATCATCATCATATGCATCATCCTCAGTAGCATCAGCATCGCCACAACCATCGGCATCGCCATCGTCCTCGTCAATATACGTATCAGCATCCGTATGGCAGCATCATCAGAATCATCATCGTCGTCCTCAACGTCGCCATCATCGTTATCGTCATCGGCATCATCATCATCATCATCATCATCATCACCACCATCAACACTACCATTGCCGTCCCACATCATAGTATTTCTCCGCGTCCTTCCTTCTCGTCCTTCCTGGCTGCCCCCCATTCCATCTATAAACCGCGTAAAGCCACTCTTTAACGTACCACATGCCTGAATGGTGGACAATGCAACAAGTACACGAGTACGAGGCGATTGTTGTTTAATACCTGGTGCTCGCCTGAAACCGTATCTGGCACCTGATACACGGGTTTGGGCTAATCGCTCTCACAACTATATCCCCATCCAAAAAGTGGCACGCGTGCCATGGCCCCTGCACTTCAAAGAGAGGGAGAACTAGGAAGAGGTGGAGGAGGAGGAGAGAAGGAGGGGGATGGCCTATAGTAAAGGGCCGGGGCAAGGCGGGGCCACGCCGAACTAAAAAAGGCCGGGTAGAGGGCGCGGAAGAGGCGCGCGGGATGGGGGGCGGTGCCGTGCCGAAATACGAAAGAAGGCGGGGCTGGACGGGGCGCTCTGGCTGGTGGGGACGGGGCGCGCGGGATGGGAAGGGAGGCGGTGCCGTGCCAAAAAAAAGGGTCGGGGCGGAGGGGGCGCGCTGGCTGGTGTGTGGAGTGATGCGGAGGGGGCGCGCGAGATGCGGGCCGGGGGCGGTGCCGTGCCGAAATGAAAGGGTCGGGGCGGAGAGGGGCGGTGCCGTGCAGAAACAAAGGGGTCGGCGGCGGGGGCGCGCTGGCTGGCGGGTGGGGGAATGCGAGCGGGGCGCGCGGGCTGGGGGTGGTGGTGTCGTGCCGAAATAAAGGAATCGAGGCGGAGGGGGCGCGCTGCCTGGTGGGTGGGGCGATGGAGGTGGCGCTTGGGATCGGGGGGGGGGCCCGAAATAAAGGAATCGGGGCGGAGGGGGCGCGCTGGCTGGTGGGCGAGGTGATGCAGAGGGAGCGTTCGGGATGGGGGGTGCGGTGCCGTATCGAAAGGTCGGGGCCGAGGGGGTGCGCTGGCTGGTGTGTGGGGTGATGCGGAGGGAACGTGCGGGATGGGCTGGTGGGGGGGGGCGGTGCCGTGCCGAACAAATGGGTCGGGGCGGAGGGGGCGCGCTGGCTGGCGGGCGGTATGATGCGTAGGTGGCGCGCGGGATGGGAGGGGACGGTGCCGTGCCGAAATAAAAGGGGTCGGGGCGGAGGGGGCGCGCTGGCTGGTGGGTGGGTCGATGCGGAAGGGGCGCGCGGGCTGGGAGGGGAGCAGCGGTACCGTGCCGAAATGAAGGGGTCGGAGCAAAGGGGGCGCGCTGGCTGGTGAGTGGCGTGATGCAGAAGGGCGCTCGGGATGGGGGTCCCCCTGGCGCCGTGCCGAAATAAAGGGGGTCGGGGCGGAGGGGGCGCGTTGGCTGGCGGGTGGGGCAATGCGGAGGGGGCGTGTGGGATGGTGGTGGTGGTGGGGGGGGGGAGGAGGGGAACGGTGCCGTGCCGAAATACAAAGGTCGGGGCGGAGGGGGCGCGCTGGCTGGTGGGCGGGGTGGGCGGGGTGATGCGGAGGTGGGTGGCGCGCGGGATGGGAGGGGACGGTGCCGTGTCGAAAGAAAGTGGTCGGAGCTCTAGACACATATATACGGATGGAACACACGCTGTGTCGGCAATATGGCTACCATGAGGAACCTGCTCCAGTGCGATTGCAATACGTAGTGGGGTCCAAACATATGGATGGGCATAATGTCGGTTTCAACGTATGCATATCGCTTGACATGTCCTTTGTACATTGCGCGGTCCTTCATGTCAACCTTTCCAACTCATCCACGGGCCCACGACAGGCCACTCCAAAACAAAAATCATCGCGCTCGCTTCCTCGGATGTCGTCCGTCTGAAACTCTGACGCTCGATCCACTTCTTGCTTCATTCGACAGGCCGCTCCCAAACAGAACATCATCGCGTTCACTTCCTCGGATGTCGTCCGTCTGGAACTCTGACGCTCGATCCACTTCATTGACGGAGGGCGCTTCCTTTCCGATAGCGGTGTTTCCTGCCTGCGGCGTCCGTGCACAGTCTTGTCACGGGCGAGGGAGTGTGGAGGGCAACTCGTGTCCGAGATCTCGCATCTCGCTCTCGCGGGAGAAATGAGCAGGGACCGACCGTTTCGGCGTTCCTAATAGGCCTACTACGAAATTATCTTGGAACCCAAATAAGTTCTAAGAACAGAAGCAATGCTCTGAGAAATTACACAGACCCGATGTGTTAAAACAAGACAGTCTCAGCACCTTTCTGTCCCGACCACAAAAGTTGGTCAGAACATTGGTCATTTGGTGGGCCTATAGGCGAGCCAGGACGCTTCGACACTGCTTGGCATAGACTGACTGTCCGAACCCGTTGCACTGTTTCCGGGTGGCTCAGTTTCGAATGCGTGGCCTCACCTCGCCGTCGTGAATATGTTCCACGGGCTCTACTTCGACGGTGGAGAAGGATCCCTTCTCAATATCAGGAGGTCGGGCATGTTCTCCTATAGGCGGAGTTGGGAAGGGAAATCAAGGACAGTAACAGCATGCTCAAAAACAACAAAAATAGTCGACACACCGTCAACAGACTATGTTGTACCATCTTTGCAGATTCCTCCTGTAGAGGGACATGCCCAGCTTACCCATATCAGTGTGCTTCGGTAGTCTTGCCGTGATCGAAAATTGGCCCCTTCACTGCGCACGGCAGGTTCTTGTGATGAACACCCCGGCGTTGGCTTGAGACACCGCGTGGTGCAATCAACCTTGAACGATCGGGGACTCTTCGGTCGCCAAGTCGATCCGTGGGTGCCGACTCTGGGCCTCCACCGGCGTACAACATTTGAGCGCCCGCGGCGGGGTCGCTGCCGCGTCGACACGGCACGAGCCTGCCGTAGGTGCGCTCAGTGCTAAATCGGAATGGCTGACTGTTGGATCGAACTGGCTCTCACTGTTCCAGTCCTGTCACTTCCCGTGATGGGGCCCTCTGGCTCCAGACGGGGCCCCGCGGGGCCACAGGGGTGCCTTTGTTCCCAGCCCCCCCGGACGCGAACCTCTGGAAGGGCCCGCGGGACGCTCGGATGGTCAGGGGCCATGGAAGGGGGGCGTGCTGCTCGTCGACGAGGACAAAGCGACAACGACGACGACGACGAAAGCAACCACCGACGACAACAGAGATCACGGCACCGACGACGACACCGACGACGACACCAACGACGACGACACCGACGACGACCACCACCACCACCAACACCACCACACCGACGACCGCGACGAAAAGACGAAACAAGACCACGACCAACACGCCCAAGACGGCTGCGGCGTCGACGGCGAAAAAAAAAACCGATGAGACCACACGAGGACGACGACGCCGCCGCCGCCGACGCCGCCGACGGCCGCCGCCCGCCTCGGCGAGGCGCACGTCCCCGGCCCGCAGCGCCGCCAGGGCGCGCGAGCCGCAGCAGTGCCCCGCGTGCCTGAAGGGGCCCCAGGACACAAATAAATACACACAAATAAAATGATTCCCCATATTGTCGCATATTTTCTGGGTTTCTGTCTTCCCCCCCACTTCCCATATTTGCCCATATTTTCTGAGGAATCGAGGATGAATTGTGGCTGTGTTTTTTCCCCTCCTGAGCGCCGCGGCTCGCCCGCCGCCCGCGCCGCGGCCGCCGCCGCCCCGCCCGCCGCGCCGCCCGCGCCGCCGAAGCCGCGGCTGCCCAGCGCCCGCCGCAGGAGCCCCGCGGCGGCGCCCGCCCCCTCGCCGAGGCCCCCGCCGGCGCGCAGCAGGTCGGCCGCGGCCCGCATGGCCCGCGGCCGCTGGCGCGGCACCGCGCGGGCGAGGGCCGCCAGGCGCAGCAGCGCCGCCGCGGCCGCGGCCCCGGGCGCGGCCGAGGCCGGCGCCGAGCGGCGGGCCGCCGCCTCGGCGCCGCGCCAGTCGCCCATCTCCGCCAGCGGGCGGGCCTCCAGCCGGCCTCCTCCGCCGCATCCTCCTCCTTGTTTCTCTTCTTCTTCTCTTCGTATCAGTCGTGCTAGTATGATTAGTATTAGTTTTGTTAGTAGTAGTATTAGTATCGTTGTTCGTTTTACCCTTATTATTCGTAGCATAGGTATTGCTATGATTAGTATTCGAATTAGCCGTAGTATGGTTCTCAGTATGCGTCGTATTCTTCGTACTTGCGTTATATATATATATATACGTGTATATATATATATATATATATATGCACCGCGCTCGCCCGTCCAGGAGGCTTCAGCGTGCCAGGCGTAGCCATCATCAAGGCAGGCTCCTGCCTCGACGCGCGCAGCGCTGCGGCCACGCGGCTCAGTCGAGAGCGAGGCCGAGCGCACCACCTCTGCGGCGAGCTCGGACCCCGCTCGCCTCACGCCCCCGATTCCTTCGAGAAGAGACCACCTTTGCCTTTGCCACTCCCCTTCGCACGATCAGATCCGAATGCTATCTTCGCCACGTTTTTCGCGGCTTTGCTCCTCGGGCCGTGGTCGAAGTCAAGCTCCAAGCCGATACCACCGAATAGCTGCGCCTCACGAGACTGCATCATCAGCGACTCGATCTCGCGGCACGAGGGGATGGCAAAGATCCACTTAGTCATGGCCACGTCGTCCTGGAGGCCGTCCTCGGCGTTTTGGTTGCACTCGATCTTGAAGCGTCGCGATGCCCGAAACTTCGGGGGCAGCGCTGAGGCCTGCTTGCCGAACACCACGAACTGGTCCAGGAGGGCGGCGGCCGCTGCTGGTGCTGTGTCCGCGAGCTCCTGCTTCTGCACCCGCTCCTTGATCTTCTCCAAGATTGCTTTCCTCGACTCTGACTTCTCGGCCTGTCCACCCAGTCGAAAGAGCATGCCCGAAAACAAAGCGACTGGCTTCTTGCCGAACTGGTTCCCTTTGAACTCCACGCCCTTGTCCTTCGCGTCCTGGCGCGCGTCCACGCCCGACTTGTCGTGCTGCTCGATGGCCCAGTCCACCACCTGCAGGAACTCGTTGTCTGACTTGCCCTCGAGCACGAAGTTCTGAGCCCTGCTCTGGATCGCGCGCTCCTCGTCGAGCTGGATCGTCAGCGTGGCCATCGCCTCCATCAACTGGAGCTCCTGCACGCGGCGGCGGCCGCCCGCGACCGCGTCCTTGTCCTTGCCGTCCTTGTCCTTGCCTTCCGCTGGGCCTGCCGCGGCCGCGGCCTCGGCCCCGCCCTTCTTCGCGCCCTTCGCCTTCCGACCCGACGGGTCGTCGGTCGCCTTCCGTGTCGGACGGCCTGGGGTGTTGAACATCGCCTCCCACTGTCACAGGTGGCGCTGCCGCGGTAACGGCGAAACCGGTCCCGTCTCGGGCGGGCGCAACTGAACCGTCTGAGAGAAATGGGCAACGGAGGAGACGAATGTGTTTCACCAGAGAATCTCGCCGACTGAACTTAGCTTGGCAATGGGGGCGCTCAGTAACACCACGAGGTATAATGACGAACGCCTGATGAGCCTTCGCTTGATGGAGGTGGAGCCCACGAGGTCCAGAACATACAACACCACACTGTGGGCACACAATCTTCTCAACATCTGCATTCTCAGTCGGCGCCGCACGGAAGGACAAGTGGGCCCGAAAAGTGGAACTCGGCTCTCGGGCAAGCCACTCAAGCCACGGCTTTGACAACGCCCCTGCCACACGGTCCACGCCCAGGGATACGGCACGGGTTCGGGCTTCTTCCTTGGCCCCCTCGAGCACTGTCAGGAGGTCTTCGTGCAGCCTGATCTGTCAGGGGGTGAAATCTTCCCGTTCGCCCTCAAACTCGAACGACCCGGAAACAGCAGCACGCACAGCTACAGTAGGGTCATCCCCACGAGTACCCAAGAGCGGATCGCCTACATCATCACGAAAGACTGGGGCAACAACCTTCTGCATCCAAAGACACCGACGAACAAGTAGAGTAGATTCAACACTATGGACACCGCAACGCTCACGTAGGTCATCAGAAGATACTCTCGATATATGCGCAGGAAGCCGAGCGATATGCCGAAGACATCGAATCTGAAAGCGTTCCAGTTTCTTAAGACCTCCGGGGCTGATTCGGCGGACCTCCATGGCGCACAAGAGAATAGAGCGGACCAGAGCCACCCACAGACGAGCTTTCAACTTGAGGGGTAACACCTTAGAGCGCCACAGACGGGTAGTTAGCCTATGATGGGCCACTCGAGCTTTCTTAATACGAGCCTCGACCTCAACCACATCACTACCCAGGATCGAGATCATGGAGCCCAGATACTTAGCAGACTGCGTGGCCTTGATGGGGACTTCAGGAGCACCAGGAGTAGGGCCGCGAAGCACGAGGCGATATTGACCTTGGCGGATCTTTTTGTTCATGGCCCTGGACCCCTCTCCAAAAGCTCTGATGGTTACCTCCAGCTTAGACAAGTTCACCTCAAAACCCGCCTCCGACAAGATAGTACCTATGTTCGAAAGGAACGGGATGATCGCGTCAGCGTCGGTGAAAAGCTCCATCACACTCCAATCACCCATAAAAACGGTCTCTCCCAGGGATATCTGATCGGGAAATCGAGCGCCAGACCCCAAGAGATTCTCTAAGTTAGTGTCGAAGGTCGCAATCAAGGAATGGTCGCCTCGCTCGCGCTGCATCGCTCGCGCTGCATCTTACGGATGGTGAGATCGTAAAGGAGGATGAAGCACAAGGGGCCCTCAGACGAGCCCCGGCGAACTCCCAACTGACTCCGTAGACGCCGAACGACACGACATGTTTTCACATCACGGATGAGAATACATGCGCCATCATGGATGTCCTCTAAGAACAACAACAAATCTTCGCGAAGAAACAGAGCACGCATAGCCTCCCAGAGCTTACAGCGATCGATCTTGTCAAAGGCTTTGGACAGATCGAAGAGGCCTCGAAGTATGATGAATAACTTCTGGTCATGCCGCTTGCTTTTGGCTCTCTTGGCCGCGACGGCTGCCACGCGCTCAATGACCTCCTCAACAATGGCAATAGCATCACGGGTGCCACGGTGAGGAAGCCCACCGAACTGAATACGGCTAATGCGCTGAGCAATCACACCCTTCGAGTCGCCGAGAAACTCCTTCACCATTTTCTTCCCCCAATGGCTAAGCATGCTCAAGGTGCGATCATGTTCGCCAGCATCTGATCCGTCACCTTTGCCTGGCTTGCGAAGGTAGACCGCCTCACCATCTTTGAACGACATCGGCGCCTGTCGGGCGGAAACCAAACCAGCGCTGGCAGTAGCCAATGGTGAGGAAATCTGAGATCGAACGAGCTTGTACAACTCAGCCACCGCACCTCTGAACATCTGAGTCTGGGCCGGCGCCAAAATGGCAAGGCCCTCCTTGGAGTTCGGCATCGCGTGGATCATATCCTCGACCATGTGCTCAGTGAACACAAAAGGCGCCACTACCTCTTCAGAATCGTCGGGCTCCGTCAGCAAACGTTGAAGTAACGGCAAAACCGGTCCCTCAGCACCCGCATTCACTCCAGCAGCTCTCTGTCGAGTAACCTCCTCATGCAACGGCAAATCTTCCGCTTCAAAAACCGCCTTCATGGCAATGGCTTTGGCCTCAATCTCATCTTGCGATCGCCAACAATACTGGCCATTTAACTTCAATGTTGCCGCAGATGATGATGTTTTGGGCGCTAAGGTCTGCACAATCTTGTAGGCATTGTTATCAATACCCATAATCAAAGTAGAACGTGTGCGCGGTGTTAAGCTACACAGTGCAGTACCCATACTAAGCCAAAACTCACGCTGATCCTCTTGAAATTATTTCTGGCCTGGCTGGACTGAAAAAGGTGCATTGCCAGAAAGAAGGTAAAGGTCTCGCTCGTGTCGTCCTTTCCCACAACGAATACGGATGCCCCCCAGCTTGCCCTGCAACCAAGTGCGTTTGCAAACTATAGGGTCGGAGCCAAACATGTCTAAGTCCACGCATATCATTAAGCCATCTCTCGACTGAGGCGCAGAGCGCGGAAAGGGAACGACGCGGTAATCCTGCGATTTCCACTCAATATCAATATCCATAGAATTGCCTTGCAGAAGAAGAACATGAATCTCGGAAACGCGCGCGAGTCGTAGCAGTTCGTCGATTCTCCCAACAACTCGTAAACTCTCACAATTATAAGTGCGTGCGCGTATCTGGTGTACGTCGTCCAGTACCTGGGCAGGTCGCGGTCGTCGAACTCGGTGGAAATCAGCTGCAGCCGGCAAGCCCAGCAGCCTGGACTTCGTGCCAAGGGCCACGTGCACGCTCTGGAGGGTAGCGAAGTCGGCGAGCTGGGTCGCCTGCACAAGATCGTACTGTCGGCCTTTGTACCGACAAGTGCAATTCATGAACAGGTTGCGGATGGCTCGCCTCGTCGACCATTTGGCAACAGTCATGCCCGTGTTCTCCAGCTCGGTACGCATGGTGTCGCAAGCGTGCTGGATGCGCGATCCGTGGGCTCGGATCGCACCCTCGGCTCCCACCAGTCACTGCGTGGACAGAGGAATCTCCATCGGGGCCCAGACTTGGGACTGGGACCCTGG
The DNA here is from genome assembly GCA_963575745.1 of Prorocentrum cordatum. NCBI lineage: Eukaryota > Dinophyceae > Prorocentrales > Prorocentraceae > Prorocentrum > Prorocentrum cordatum. The sequence continues at coordinate 137,924 of CAUYUJ010020463.1, forward strand.
GCTCTGCTGGGATGGCTGCTCCAGGGAGGACCGACCTGCTCGGCAAAAACCCTGAGGGAGGAATGGCAGCAGTCGGCCCCCCCCGAGGGGGGTACCCCGAGGTGGAGCCTTATATATATATATATATATATATATATATACATATCCGCCGGCCCCCTTGTGGGGCCACCAGGCAGTTTGTAGTTTCCAGTGTTGCAATTATGCTTCTTGTTGGTTATTGTAACTAGTTGACTGATTGCTGGTTACTATAACTAGTTGATTGACCGCGCGAGGGGGGGGAGGCCCAAACGGAATTTTTAGCGTCCCCTGGGCGCGTTGTCTGAACTGGCTGGGGGGGCTCGAAATCGACACCCCCCACGCAGATCCGCGGGGTCAGGATCCAAAAACACAGGGGATTTGCCACATGTCTGAAATTCGATGGCACCCCTCACGCAGATCCGCGGGGTCAGGGTCCAAAAACACATAGGATGTGCCACATTTCTGAAATTCGGTACCCTCCTCACGCAGATCCGCGGGGTCAGGGTCCAAAAACACATAGGATGTGCCACATTTCTGAAATTCGGTGCCACCCCTCACGCAGATCCGCGGGGTCAGGGTCCAAAAACGCATAGGATTTGCCACATTTCTGAAATTCTGTGCCACCCCTCACGCAGATCCGCGGGGTCAGGGTCCAAAAACACATGGGATTTGCCACATTTCTGAAATTCGGTGCCACCCCTCACGCAGATCCGCAGGGTCAGGGTCCAAAAACACATAGGGATTTGCCACATTTCTGAAATTCGGTGCCACCCCTCACGCAGATCCGCGGGGTCAGGGTCCAAAAACACAAGGGATTTGCCACATTTCTGAAATTCGGTGCCACCCCTCACGCAGATCCGCGGGGTCACGGTCCAAAAACACAAGGGATTTGCCACATTTCTGAAATTCGGCGCCACCCCTTACGCAGATCCGCGGGGTCAGGGTCCAAAAACACAGGGGATTTGCCACATTTCTGAAATTCGGTGCCACCCTTCACGCACATCCATCGCAAGGCGTGGTAACCCAAACTGCGAGAACTCCCGCGGCCCTTGAATCGCAAGGTGTGGTAACCAAGCCCGTAAACCATACACGTCTTACCAATCGCCAGGTGTGGTAACCCCTCTTGTGATCAGTTGGTTTTGCTGATTGCGAATCGGCTTCGCATGAAGTTTCGATACTGCTTCACGACAGCGCCAAGACCTCATGACTTAGCTCGTCCATGGCCCATTCTCCAAGAGAGGGGGCCGGCGGCAGGGGGCGAAGCCCTTACGGATATATATATATATATATATATATATGTGTATATATATGTATATATATATATATATATATCACATTGCTATCGTTATACATTGGAATACCCTTCGTATTAAGTAGTATTCCGAGTATGTTTAGTTGACGGCTAAGCTTCTTACGCTCATGATTATTAGCTCTAGACTTATGTGTGTTGTCTTACTCTGCTGCGTGTTCTTCTTCTTCCTCCTCCTCCTCCTCCACCTCTTGGTCCTCCTCCTCCTCTTCCTCCTCCTCCTCCTCCTCCTGGTCCTCCTGCTCCCCCTGCTCCTCCGCCAGCGGGCAGGCCTCCAGCCGGCCGGCGGCCTCGGCGAGCCACGCGGGGGGGTCGGGCCGCGCCCGGAGCAGCCCGGCGACCCGGGCCGCCAGGCCCGCGAAGGGCGGCGGGCAGGCCGAGAGCACCTCCCACAGCGACCTCGCGGCAGAGGAGCAGAAAACCAGCCTCGGGCACCTTCCAGCAACTGAAGGGGCCCTGGGACACACAGATAAATACACACAAATAAAAATATGGGTTCCTGTCTTCTGGGTTTCTGTCTTCCCCCCCACTTCCCATATTTTCCCATGTGTTCTGGGGAATCGAGATTTGATTGTGTCTGTGTGTTTCTTTTCCTCCTGAGCAGCCCCCGACGCTGAGCCTCACTGGAGCAGGGGCCGACCATCCAGGCAGCCCTGCAGGCCTACCATGAGGTCGGGCCTGTCCCCCATACAGGGGGATATTCAAAGGAAAAGATGTCAAACAATACTTTAATAATGCCCAAACATACTTTTAAAACATCGTCCCCAGACTATTTTTTTACTATTTCTGGATATTCGTCCTGTAGAGGGACAGGCCCGACTTAAGCCTACCACGACATGTTCTTCGACCCCCAAACAAAATTCTGAGCACAACACCCATGTTCACGAGGTGTCCGAACAGGACAGCCTCGGCCAGAAGTGGTGGCATAACACTTCGTGCCAACCACCAACGGCTACGAGAACACTCTCTGCTGGGCCTACAGGCAAGCCGGGACGCCTCGCCACTGCTTGCCCTCACGGCGCACCTCGCGGGCGGCTCCAGGTGGGCGGCGGCCATGCTCGCCAGGAGCCGCCCAGCGCGCTCCACGTCGCCCGCGCCGCAGCTGCGGTGGATCAGGCTGCCGTAGCACGCCGCGTCGACTCGCAGGCCCTCGCGCAGCGCGCGGGCGAGGAGCTCCTCGGCACGCCACAGCGCGCCCGCGGCAGAGCAGGCGGCGGCCGCTCCGGCGTAGGTGGCCGCGTCAGGCTGCGCGAGGGGGTCGGAGCGCATGGCCTGCCGAGGGCGCTGGTCACCCAGGGGGCGGCGGACATGGACTCGGCCCCGAGGGGGGCCCGACCGTCTGCAGATCCAGCGCCCGACGGGGTCCCCGAGGGTCGGTCTCCCCCAGGCGGTGGCTGTCCGGGAACCCCCGCCTCGCAGAGGCCCCCATCCCAGGATCCCAGGATGAAGCGCCCCAGAGGCCTCCAAGATGCTCTCGAGAGGGAGGAGGGGGGATGGAGAGAGAAGAAACAGCGCGTTTTGGTATACTCGCAGCCGTAACGGGCGTCATGGGTTGGGGGGGCGGGCGGCGGCGGCGGCAAGGGGGAGCATAACGTAACGCCCCCCCCCGCTGTGCGGCTCCGGCACCACAGCTCCTGTACGCATCACAGCAAGCAACACAATGCGCAGCACAGTATGCACAGCCGCAGCCGCGTGCACCACATCGCCTTCGTATTGCACACTGCAAACGTGCAGCACCAGTGCTTTTGTTCCACCACACCCTCCTTCGAGCATAATTATGTGCTGGTGTCTCCTGGACGGCGAGGGTGCCCAAGCACCGGGCGACGACGAGGACAACGAGAACGACGACGACAACGATGACGACGGAAATGGGGACGACGACGACAACAACGACGACGACGACGACGACGACGACAACGACGGGGACAAGGAGGACGAGGACGACGGGGTCGAGGACGACGAGGACGAAGCCGACGAAGCCGACGACGACGACGACGACGACGACGACGACGACGACGACGACGACGACGACGACGGCGAAGGCGGCGGCGGCGGCAGCGGCGGCCGCGGCGGCGGCGGCGGACGCCGCTGAAGGTCTCCAGAGGTCTCCAAAGTCCCAAGGAGACTTCTGGAGACCTCTGGAGGCGTCTGGAGGCCCTTCGAGGCTCTCGACGATGGCGACGACGAGGACACCGACGACGAGGAGGACTAGGACGACGACGACAATGACGAGACGAGGACGGGGACGAGGACGAGCACGACGACGAGGACGAGGACGAGGACGACAGCCGCCTCTGAAGATCTCCAGAGGTCTCCGAAGACCTCTGGAGGCCTCTGGAGGCCCAGGCCCTTCGAGGCCCCCGACGACGACGACGACCACGACGACGACGACGACGACGACCACGAGGACGAGGACGAGGACGACGACGACGACGACGAGGACGAGGACGACGACGACGACGAGGAAGACGAGGACGAGGACGAGGACGATGATGGGGACGACGACGACGACGACGACGACAACGAGGACGATGACGACGACGACGAGGACGAAGACGAGGACGAGGACGGGGACGGGGACGAGCACGACGACGAGGACGAGGACGAGGACGACAACCGCCTCTGAAGATCTCCAGAGGTCTCCGAAGACCTCTGGAGGCCTCTGGAGGCCCGGGCCCTTCGAGGCCCCCGACGACGACGCCGACACTGACGACGACGACGACCACGACCACGAGGACGAGGACGACGACGACGACGACGACGACGAGGACGAGGACGACGACGACGACGACGAGGACGAGGAAGACGAGGACGAGGACGACGAGCACGAGGACGAGGACGACGAGGTCGAGGACGAGGACGATGATGGGGACGACGGCGACGACGACGACAACGAGGACGATGACGACGACGACGACGACGAGGACGAGGACGAGGACGAGGACGAGGACGACAACGACGAGGGCGACGAGGACGACAAGACTTCACGACAAACACCACACTTGCAGTGCCAACGGCAGTGCCACAAGGTGGCAGTGCCGGAGGCGCCACAAGGTTGGGAGGAGGGGGGGAGCGTTACGTTATGGGAGGTGGGGAGGCTTAACGCGCAAAAACGCCCAACGGAAAAGAGTGGGGGAACGAGGAGGAGGAGGAAGGAGGCGGAAGAGGATAGAGAGGCTTGAGCCAAGGAGGGGGATCGAAGACACGCGCCACATCAGATGGGGCATTTCATTCCGGTGGACCCGGAACTAAACCTCCTCCCTAAAGTCGAAACGCCGCCACCAGAAACCCTGAAAAAGCAGCGAGGCCCCTTTCTTCCATGTGTTGAACTTCGATGCTCCTGCGGAGGAAGACATTCCTTTCGAAGTCGGAGTTTGATGTTTCGAAGGACTTCATTTCCCACCGGACTTTGATGTTTCGAAGAGGGGCATTTCGGGACTGCAAAATTTGATGTTCCTTCGGGGAAAAGGAAAACTGTCCGGAAAAGCCACCAAACCACCCAAGGAACACTGCGCCCCTCCCCAGCACAAAGGGTTTCTCTTCTTCCGCGGACCGCCTGCCCTGCGCCGCAGCTCTGGCACGCCGAATTGTGCAGGCGGCGGCTGGCTACCGGCAGGCGTCCCCCCGCCCCCCCCCTCGCCGGGCGCGGCCTCACCGACCCCAGGCATCAGGTCGGGAATGTCCTCCTAGAGGCGGAGTTGGGGCGCAGATCTGAAGATATTCGAAAAAATGCTCAAACAGGGTCAAAGATAGTCCAAAAGCGTCCCCAGGCTATTGTTTGACTATCTTTTAATATTCCTACTGTAGAGGGACAGGCCCGACTCAACCCTGGCAAACAATCCCCTTCCGTGAGGTCATTCGGGAAACAAGCACTGACATAAAAACTTGGAGGTCCGCGAAGAGTTCTCGGATCGGCGTCGGAAGCCTCCTGGCTGGGGCGGCGCCGGAGGCTCCGCCAGGAGGATCCAGCGCGGATCCGAGATGACCGCGCAAACCTCTGAGCTCTTATGTTTATGTCATTCGTCGTTCCTCCAGTCATCCCCGCCTTTCAAGCTCGAGCTCCTCTCTGGTCGCACACGGACGTGTTGGGGCGAGGCTAGGAGGACGTCACGGCAGGAGGCGGCTTACTAGGGTTAGGTCGGGCATGTCCTCCTAAAGGCGGGTTTGGTTTGGGAGGCCAAATCAACAATAGGCAAAACAATATTCAAAACATAGTCCACAAAATGATCGGCACATCGTCCCCAGACTACTGTTGGACTACTTCGAGATACTCCTCCTGTGGACGAAGGACATGCCCTACTCGATGCCGCCCCGGGGGTCGACTCGGGCCGCCCCGGACCGGCGGGCCCCCGCAGCGCAACACCACGACGCGGCCCGCCCATGAGGGCCCGAGAGCCGCCGCTCCGGGGCCGGAGAGCCGCCGGAGCTGCCGGGCTGCCGAGGGGGGCCCGCCGCGAGGCGGCGCCGGCTGCACACTCTTGTGGCGTCGGCGGCTAGGCAGAGGCTCCTCCTCCTCCCTCTCCTCCCCCTCCTCCTTCTCCTACCCCTCGTCCCCCTCCTCCTCCTCCTCCTCCTCCTCCTCCTCCTCCTCCTCCTCCTCCTCCTCCTCTTCCCCCTCCTCCTCCTCCTCCTCCTCCTCCTCCTCCTCCTCCTCCTCCTCCTCCTCCTCCTCCTCTCTCCTCCTCCTCCTCCCCCTCCTCCCTCCTCCTCCTGCGAGGTTTGGCTCGAGCGGTTGCATAACCGGTTCCGCGCCGATCCCCGCCGCGACGCCCTATCGGGCCGCCATCCGACAGGCGCGACGCCTGCCTACTCTCCTCCTTCCTATCCCCAGCGGCCTCGTGACGAGCCCGCTACTCATCGTAGAGCGCGCAAGCAGCGCGCCAACGCCCGCACGCTTTTAAGGGTGCACAAGGCCGCGATGATGCTTTCACAGCACCATTCCTTTCAGGGCATCCCCCAGCAAGGCGCTGTTCCTCCTACCTCACCCCCTCAGCATGCGCCACTATCTGGGCTGCAGCAGCATGGCATGGCTACTTCTCCCACCCAACGCTTGGCTGCCCCTCCCTCACCGTCTCTTTATGCCACGCGCCTGCCCCTAGACTTTTTTCCTCCACCCCAGCAGCCAGTGCACCAGAAAGGCAGCGCCCCGCCCGAGTTCTGGTATTGCCTGCAATGCGGCCGGGCCAATACCACTTTGGATGCCTCATGTCCCAACTGTTTTCCGACTAGGGCCGCAAGTCACCAACAAGCGAAGGTCGGCCCAGTCAAAGGTCAGGGGCAGCACAGGCCCCTGCACGATGGAGGCGCGGGGCCGGGCCACAAGGGCCCTCGCTCCTTTTCAGGCAGCACGGGGGGGATGCACCAGGGCAAGGGCCCCGCACCGACAGGTGCGCCGTCCTACGACCAGGTGGCTGCATGGGCAGCGGAATACGGCCTGCTCCCCGCGCCCCCAGGAGATCATGCGGTCCAAGAGGCTGGGATCTCCAACAAGGAGCGCAAGAAGCGTGAAAAGGACGACGCTCGCAGAGCTCGCGAGTACCAGCGCAGAGACGGGGAGCAGCCTCCATTGAAGGCTCCTGGCACCCCACACGGGGCCAAGGACACAGGCATCATAGGGCAGTCTCCCCAGTCACTGCCTTCCCCTTTTGCGCCTCCTCAAGACGGCGTGGCCACTCCCCCTACACTCTTCGGCCCTACCTCTGTACAGCAGTCCCCTTTCCTCGCGGCCGAACAGGCCTCTGCCTCGCTTGGAGCGCTGGATCCCGCCACCGAACTCTCGGAGGCGGAGCTCACAGCGCAGTGCCCTACTCTTACCCCAGACGAGGCGCACTCTCACTCAGCCTGGCTTTACCCCCCGCTTGAGCCCGACCGCCTGCTGGAGCACCGCAAGGCCCTTGCAATGAGCAAGGAGGCACTAATCCTGCAGCTTAGGGCCTCAACTCTCCTAGGACACTCCGATATGCGTATCACCGAGATCCGAAAGGAGATTTCACTAGTTAATTTTCAATTGGCCAACGCGAGGGATCCGCTGGCCAAGATTAGCGAGCAAGAGCACGTGGTGGCCTCCCTGCAGGCCAATTGTGAGCAATTGGCAGCCAAACAAACGCAGGCAGAGGAGCATGTGCGCAACATTGCCCTGGCCCTTCAGACCGCACAAGCGGACCTCAGCCAGGCTGCCATGTTACTAGCTTATTTCAAGTCGCAAGCACCGCCAGTCGCCGCCATCACTGACTCGCTCATGATGGGGGACGTGGCGGAGGAGCCAGGTGCAGTACAGCGCACTGCGACACTCTCTGCAACGCATACAGGTGAGGAGCAAGCCGACCCACATGACCTGGGAACGGCCACGCCCCTCACGGCAGCGCCGACCTCTCCCCCACTCCCCCATTGCCCAGCGCCCCTTCCAGGCATCCAAGGATTGGAACAGCCTTACATCACATCACTCTCTGCGGCCATGCAAAGCAACGCCGAGGCCATGGCCAGGGAAGTTGCCACCATCAAGGCAAATTTTGACTCCCAGGCCCAAGCCATGCGCAACTCAGTAGAAACCCTAGTCTCACAGATCAAGGCCGGGCAATTAGTGCCAGCCGCCACCTCTAGCCACGGCGCTACGGTCCGAGGGGGGACCACAGCGCCGTTAGGATGTGAACAGGCCCGCGCTTCCCCCAAAGCAGGCCCGCTATTCCGCCTAGGTTTCGTGCCCAAACCCGGGCCAGCGCCAGTGCCCAAGTCGCCGACAGGGGAGGCGATCACCACTGCGCCTTCGTTTCAAGATAGCTCAGCTAGGGAAGACGCTATCAACCAGCAAAGCCCGGCATCAGCTTCAGTAGAGGATCCCAGCGGCATGCCCCCACCTACCCGCTCTGCCAGCCAGATTGGGTGGGACCTCTCCGATGAAAAAGGCGAGCCAGTCTCCATGGCATCCTCCCGCCGCAGCGCAAGCGCGCAGGCCAGGGGCAGACCCGCACGTGCGGGCCAGGCCGAGCAGCGCGCGCTATCAGGCATCAGCGAGGAAGATTTTGTAGCTAGGCGGGCAGCACGCAGCAAGAGCCCACGTGGATCACGGCGCCCCAGGCCCGAGACAGCCGAGGATGAGCCAAAGGCACGTGCAGGGGCATCCGCCTCGTCTACCCCACGCAGCCCTGCAGATGCAATGGCAGAAGCAGAGGCGGCGGACCTCCGTGCTGAAGCCGAGGCCCACGCGGCACAAGCTGCTCAGAACGATTTAGCCCAGGCAGCGCGCGACGGCACGGTTTTTCAGGTCGCTCCCCCGGACACTGCCCACGGGTGAACCTGGGGGGGCGGCAAGGTATTCGCCGCAGCCCACTCCCGCCCATGAGGTGGATGCTACCGGTGCTAACGGCTACCTCCATACAGCTGGTCAGGGACTTCGATGTCATCTTTCCAGCCCTCCACTCCTCCTCCATCCCCACATGGCACAGCTTTGTCTTTGATACTCCCTACGCGGCTTTTGACTCCGCGGATATATATACCGACGCCAGCGGAGGGGCCTCCAAAGGAGATCTTGCTGGCCCACCAGCGTGGGCTTTTCTGGTCTTTGCATGGCTTAACGGCACTCGACACTTTCTAGGATTCCTAGGGTGTCCCACCCCGGAGACTATGGGAGAAGATAGAGTCTCCGCTAAAGCGGAATTCGATGCCGCCACTTGGGCGGCGCTATGGGCTCTACAGTCCCCCCTCCCTCCCGCCGTTCCTATCACCTTTCACTCAGACAACATGGATGTTGTCGCCACCGCCAAAGGCGGCACAGTGGCTGAGCCACTAATGGAGCATAGAAGCCGCCTCGACAGTCTATGCAAAGTACTTGGCCTAAAACGCCACTTTACATGGCAGCACGTGCACGGTCACCAAGCCGACCCGCTCAACGAAATGGTTGACACGGTCGCCAGACTTTACTCCCTCGCACTCCTACCTCCCCCCGTGCTCCCGCCCCTCATGAGATTTCTCCAGGACAGAGTGCCTGCCTCAGCAACAGCGTGCGCTTTACCCGCCAAACCATCAAGTTAGCCTCAATCCTCCTCTCCCCCCGCGCACCTCGCTTGCTGACGTTTTTCCAGGTCTCTTCAAAGAAGCAGCCCCGATCGCAGACGCCGCGGCATCATGCTGTCTCAGGCTGGCCTCAGCCAACATTCTCTCTCTCACTCCTGCCTCGCGCATTTCCCAAAGAGCCAGGCTTACAGGCGTGGCCGTCAAAGGACGCCTCCACCAACTGGCCGCCGCTTTTCAACGCAACGGGCTCGACGTTATCGGCATGCAAGAGACGCGAGTCACAGACACGGGCTCTGGCAAGCGCCAGGTTCCCCCGTACGTAGTCTTTTTGTCAAAGTCTCAAGCTGGAACTCATGCCTGCGGCTGTGCGCTATGGGTCAACCGTACCACGCCCGTTTTTCCCAATGCCAAAGACATTCCCACTTTCCCTATTAAGTCTCACAGCGTGCGTATTGTGCACCAAGACCCGCGCATTATTGCGGCGGTCATCAGTCAGAACGGCCTACGTTTCAGTATTCTCGTGGCACACGCTCATCATTCAGGGCGTCCTCTCCACGAACAGGTCGTATGGTGGCAGACCCTTAGACATGCGCACGACCATATCTTACCGCAGCCTACGCCTACTCTTGTCCTAATGGACTCCAATGCTGCAGTGGGCACGCAAACATCAGCGGCCATTGGCCCACAACACGCGGAGCAAGTTAACACGGCTGGCTCCTTTTTCCATCGCTTCTTACTTGCATCTAAGCTCTGGCTGCCGGCCACCTTTGTGCCACACCCTATGGGGGCAGGCACATGGATCGCGCCAGCACGTGACCCCGCTTTCAAACAGCACTGGAAGCGCAGGGACTATATAGCTATACCCTTAGGTGCCTCTGCCAACGAATGCGAAGTCAAGTATTCTCTTTCCCTAGCACTTGCAAAGTTAGACCACGCTGTTCCGTGCTTATTATGCCAATTCAAGCTGCAGCTCCGACCGAACGAAGACCAGGGACGCCAGGTCATGCGTATTCCGCACGACCCCAATGCATACCTAGACCCGTCGGCCAGACAGCTTTTTGAAGACACTTTCTCGCCTCCCCCTGAAACGTTAACTTTTGACCTGCATGCCTCAGACCACGCGCTCATATTAGACAGGGAGGCGCGCAACGCCATGCTACAGGCATTTCCTCAACCCCGCACATCTACAGGTCGCGCACCTTCCAATTCCCGCGTTTCCATGGCCACCCTTAGGCTCATGGATGCCAGAGCTTTAATTGTCAGCCAAGCCGACACGCTTCAACAGGAAGCACGCAACCTTTTCCTACTGGCAGCTATCGCGGCATGGAAGCGATATGTGCGATCCAGGCAAGCATTTACACGTCCTAAAGCGGCATTGCGACATCACGAAGAGCTCTCGCTGATGCCCGCAATCAATAATGCTTTTGCCAAACTTGCGGAACTCGGCGCTGCTCTCCGCAGCATGCGGGCCAGCATGGCTGACCCTAATGCCTCCATTAAATGGAAGCCCAGAATTCGCATGGCTTGCTTATATCAGTTTCTAGCATCCTCGCCTACTCGCGTTGCTAAAACCCGTCTCCCTCATGCTTGCTCTGCGCCTACCATAGGTACCGCACACGCGGCTGCCATCCAGCTACGCGCACGCGCAAGCGCCATCAGGGCCATCGTCCTTTCCCAATTCACACAGGCAGTACGGTGCTCAGTCGACCTGGATGCCGCCTTTCACCTACAAAGCATTGCTGCCGAAGTTCACGAGGCATGGCAGACCTCACAACAGCGCACTGCCTTTGCGCGCTTACGCACGTTGGGCGTGGGCTCCAAAAAGAAGTTGCGTTCCTCTCCCCTACCTATCCTCTCCACGGCAGCGGGCACCTTCGTGGTGGACGCCACCCAAGCGGCCGACACGTGGCTGTCCCATTTTGCTCGACAGGAGCATGGCGCGGTTATTCCGCTCAAACATGCCAAGGCCTACGACGCTAGTGCATCGTATCTACCCGCTGACCTTACTGTGGATATTCCCCCTCCATACTCCCTCTTCTCCCAAGCGCAAATCGAGCGCGCCTATGCCAGAACCCCAGACTCGGCAGCCAGTGTGGATGGCTTCAAAGGAGCCTTTGTAAAGTCGTTTCACCGTCTACTTGCGAAGCAGTACTACCCGGTCCACCTCAAGGCGCAGGTGCGCCTTGAGGAACCGCTGGCTTGGCGGGGAGGATACAATTTCGACATGTTTAAGGGTAAAGGCAATCCGGCCATAATGGCCAACTCCCGCTCGGCAATGGCCTCCCCCCACTTCTCCAAGCGGCATCGTGCCCTATTGCGTAAAGAACTGGTGGAATATCTTCCTCCCATGGCAGGCGCCTCGCAATCAGGCGGCATTGCTGGAAGGGGCACAGATTTCGCCACGCTTGCGGTCTTAGCGCACCAAGCCTACGCAAATAGCCTGCGCATTTCCTCAGCGTACATATTTATAGACGCTGTCTCAGCCTTTTACAGGGCCCTCCGGCAGCTTATATTTTACTGCGACTCGCAACAAGCCGACCTCTACTACTTGGCTGCCTCCCTTGATCTCCCTCAGGAGACAGGGGAAGAACTAATAAGACACTTGCTTTCTGCCCCTCCTATTCTGCAGGAGGCTGGTCTCCCCCCGCATCTCCATGCACAAATCTCGGCCGCATACGAGCATACTTGGGCTTTTTACCCGGGAGCCTCAGGGGTTGCACTCACATTACGTGGCACCATCCCAGGACAGCAGCTCGGAGATGTTCTTTTCAACTTCCTCATGGCCCGAGCCAACAACGAAGCTGTCAAGCAGCTCACCGAATCACCGCTTGCACACCTTATTCTCAATGTCCAGGTGAACAAGGATGCCCCGCGCTCTTTTTTCGCTCATCACAAGGACAATATTGCCTCCGCAGAGACAGAACTGCACCAATATCTAGACTCATGTTTTTTCGATGATGGTGCATATGCCTTCCTTGGTCCCACTAAGGAGCTATTTGACGCCATGCCCGCACTAATGGCCACCATAGTTGAAGCCTACGCGCTCTCAGGCATCAAGCTAAATTTTCAAGTCAACAAAACCATGTGCCTTTTTCAGTTTAGAGGGGAAGCCTCCATATCCCTTCGCCGCAAGCTCTGGGACCCCCAAGGGCTCAATGGGCACATGCTAGTCTCACCTGCTCTAGGGCACTTGCCTTTCTCCCTCCACTTCGCCAGAATATACACATATCTAGGCACACACCTGGACGAAAAGGGCAGTATAGGCCCCGAACTCGCCCACAGGCGATCGGAGGCGGCCCCCAGCTGGCGTAATCTAGCCAGGCAATTTTTGCGCCACTCTTCCAGTACCTGGCTTCATGAGCACTTGCATTTACTGGACTCCCTCATCCTCTCTTCCCGCCTTTTTAATGCAGCTGTCTGGCCATTGCTCACTGGGCCGCAAATAGTCTCCTTACAAGGGGAACTCATGAGAATGTACAGGCGCTTGCTCCACCTCCCAAGGTGCGACAGCACGGCAGAGCGAGACTCATTTATCCTGGCCAAGGTCTGCAGACCCCCTCTACCGCATATCTTTAGTGCAATGCGTCTGCGCCTCTTTGGCAGACTCCTCCGCACGGGACCTCCGCACCTCACCTCCCTGCTGGCCAAACTAGCCGCAGACGTCCCGGATTCGTGGCTTGCACTGGTGCAGAAGGACCTGCAGTGGCTGGGCGAATTTTCTGCCAATCTTGAACAAATGCCCTCGCCAGTGTCGCATCTGGACCAGTGGGAGGCCCTTGCACTCCAATCCCACACAGGATGGAAGCGCCGAATTCGCAACGCCCTTACAGCGGGAGCACAGCATTTCGCTCGAGCAGCACTCGCCGAGGCAGCGGCCAAGCACTTTTTTACCATTTCTGTCCCATGCGGGATCCCCCTGCCGACGGACCATGTACAGCACCCGATCGAGCAGCAACGCATGGCAGCGCACTACCCAACGGTGCTCACCTGTCCATGGTGCGCGCGCACATTTTTAAAATTTCGAGGGCTTAAGCAACACGTTGCCCAGGCGCATTGGACCTTGTCCCACAGGGTCAAGGGCCTAGTACCGGACACCCAGGTGTGCCCGGCCTGTAGCCTCCCCTTTGGCTCACGCGCCAGTCTTATGCAGCACCTATGTTTCGACTCCTTCATATGTGCTCTCTACCTCCTCTGCCATTCCCAACGCCTTCCTCAAGAGCAAATCACAGCGCTTGCGATGCAACGCTGCGAAAATGCCAAGCTTCAGGTAAAGTCAGGCGTAGGTCGATGGCGCGTGGCAATACCGGCACATCGTGCCAAGCGCGCTACCACACAACACTTTCGCGACTTTGCCAAACACTTGTCTCAAGCGGATGCTCGCGCCATAATGGCGGCTACAGATTACGCGCTGGACTCTGCAGCCGTCTCTCTACTTTTTCCCGCCGATGTCCCTCCGCCACTACCTCCTCCTCTCCCTGCGCTGCCCGAATGGCCATTCCAGCCAGAGGAGTATTCTGGTCTAGCGACCAGACAAATTCCAGCCCGTATAAGGCGCAAGGAAATTTTCATCCTCAATCTTCTCTCTGGCCGCAGGCGTGAAGGGGACATCCAGCATCACCTGGAATCTTTTACGCCTGACCCCTCCATAGAGGTACATATACTGTCGGTCGATATTGCTATCGACCCCGACTTGGGCGATCTCACCAAGTCGGAGACCATTGAGCTCTGGCAACAACATATTTATGCCGGCAGAGTGGTTGTTTCAGGTGGGGGCCCGCCGTGCGAAACCTTTTGCGCGGCCCGATGGAAGCCCAACGGGCCACCGCCGCTGCGCACTGCCGAGCACTATTGGGGCATCCCCAACGCAACTCCCAAGCAATCCCGCCAATTGCAGATTGCCAACTTGCTACTTGCCTCATTGGTTCTTCTTTTTGCCGCTCATTTGGAAATGGGCACCTCGGCATGGATGGAACATCCATGCCCTGCCCACTGGGAACCCAGGGCACAGCCTAGCTGGATTTGGAGACCTTTAATGGCCCTGGCTGCTGCTCCGGCTGTCCGCACCACGGACATCGACCAGTGCATGTTCCAACCGTCTTGCCGACCTCCTAACGAATTCGGCAAAACCCCCACGCGTTTGCTGTCGCTACGCCTTCCCTCGCTCCCAGAGCTCCTAAATAACCGTCCCCAGGGACCAAGTGCACGCACCCACGGGGGTCACATCGTACACTTCTAGGTAAGGACGAGAATGACCGCTTTTTCACTGCTGACAAAAAGACCTATCCTTCTGCCCTTTGCGAATGTCTCGCCCAGGCTATATATCAGGACGTCATTTTACCATTGGTTGACGACCCACAGGATCCTCTTCCCCAATCGGACCCCTCGGTCCTGGCTCCCCTCCTCCGCTTCTCCGCTTCCATGACCAGCGACTTTTGGCTAGGCCCCGACTTTGTTGATTCCTCCGCCCCTCGCACCCGTGCCAAGGTAGATGGGGAGCTGGACCGCTTCCGCAGGCTTTTGGCTCTCTCCGGGCCCCGCGAGCCGCGGCGCCATAGCGACCTCCCCGCAGAGGCTCACGAGCAGCCTGATCCCGCAGATCAGGACTCGGAAGCGGAACAAGAGGCCATGCACTTTTTGGGCACAGCCCCCATTTTTCCCTCCACCCTCCCTCCGCCGCCACCCCCGCCTTCCCTAACTCTGGATCAGAAAAGGCGCATCCAGTGCAATAGGGAGCGGGCCAGGCAAATCAGGGCCGAACGTTCCCGTCAAGCGGCACGACCCGTCCCGCTCACGGGAATTTCCTTCTCTCACATGTGGCACCCCGCCTCGCCCGCCCCGCAGGACTTCAACGCCGACATCTTCGACACTTAGCTGGCATCCCTCCCATGTCCAGACGGCCATGGGTGCTGGTGCCGCGTGAAGCCAGGCCTAAGCATCCCCCACCGGGCCAATTTCGGTCCGCCTCAGCTCCTCCACCCCTCCTTTCGCCTGCCCAATTCGCCCAGGTAGCCAAAGCGGTGCAGCGCTCTCTGTCCAGCACCCCACCTGCCTCCAGATCCCCCGCGGCCGCCTGGCGATTTCAGCGGCCCCCCCATGGGTCGAGGCAGGCACATTTACGGGGCCACTTTTCGTCCTCCGCCACCTCCGCCAGCCTTGCCTCCCTTGCCGCCCCCAGAGCATCCCAGGGTGCCTGCTAAAGCAGCCATTCCGGAAGGCTGGATAGGCCAGGCAGCCTCTCCTTTTTCTCCACCCCTTTCAGCGTGCACCTCGCCTCCACCCATGCGCGAGCCTCGCAAACAGTCCCGCAAAGCTGCGCCATTCAAGAGCCAGCCAAGCAAGCCTTCTAGTCCCCCAGCATCGCCTGGAAGGCTGGATCAGGTGGACGACGCCTCATATTCCTCTGCCTCCTCACCATTTCCTCCGCTCGACTCTCCAGAGCCGGCGGAACAGTCAGTTGCGCCCCGCGCCTCTGCAACTCGCAAGCGCAAGCAGGTCTCATTTGCGGACGAGTTCACGGCCAAGCCCCCCAAGGTGGCCCATAATTCGCGCTTACGCAACGAGCCGCGCAAAAGCGCGCTCAAGCAGTCTGCGCCAATACGCAGGGAATCTGCTGAGGCACATAGCAGCCCGCAGGAGTCCCTCGGCACGCAGACACCTCCAGCCTCTCCTCCCCCTAGGCACCATAGAGCTCGCAAGGCCAAGGCGCACCGCGCGGCCCATGCAGCACAGCGCTCACGCTCGCCTGCCAAAGCGTCTGATGCAGCCTCGGACGAGCAGCCTATGCCACAGCGCCGAGATCCAGTAGAGGCTCAAAGCAGCCCGCAGGATTCCCACGGCCCGGCCTCGTCACCAGCCTCACCTCCTACAAGGCACCACAAGGCTCGTAAGTCTCACCATTCTGGCCATGTAGCTACGCGCCTGCCGCCTACAGTCGCAGCTGCAGCTGCGTCAGCCGCAGCAGCGGACGAACAGCGCAGCTCATTTCTCAAGGAGCATGAGAATAAAATTGCTCAGCTCAAAGAGGAGCATAGGCAGGGCCAGCTCCGTATCGACAGGATGCACAGGGAGCGCCTTAAGATGCAATTGCGAGATGGCGAAAGCCTTTCGCATTGCGGTCAGCGTCTGTCGCCCAGGAGGCCGCGCAAACCTCATGAAGGAGGTGAGGCTGCCAGGCGCTAGACCCTTGCCAGGCAGCTAGCCCCCAGCCTAAGCCTAACCTCTCCCTCTTTCCTCTATAAGCTCCCCCTCCTGCCTCATCCCCATCAGGCCATGAGGAGCGAGCCCAGTATCCTGGACAACGCCGATGCAGACGAGGACGTGCCCGCTGCTGAGGTGTACCCTGGGCAACAATTAGACCCGCGAAGCATCGCGCATCCAGCCTCTCGCTTGACTTCCTTATGGAAGCATCTAGCTGAGCGGCTTCTTTTGGCTCACCAGCAAGTCTACCGCTTTCTCAGCGGCGGCGCAAGGCGCCACGCACTCATTCTGTCTCCCACCACGGTGTACCAGCATAATGCGGTACCCCAGTGGCAAGCCACATGGCAGCTCGAGAGCGGGCCGCCCGCATGGCCACACGCGCGCTCCTTCGTGGGCCCTCTGCTTCACTTAGATTTGCCCACGGCCGTTAATCGCACACTCGAGCGCTGGCATGGCCGCTGGCGCGAGGCCAACTCCCCCAACCTACTCCACATCTACCCCCAATGTGCTGCGGGGGGCGGCCCCTACGATGCCCGTTTCTCACCCACCATAGGGCTAGTTTCAGTTTACGTGCCGAACCAACTTTTTCTGGTCCTACTTCAATTGGGGGCCTGGGAGCAGGCCTCCCTCAGCCCCCACAGGCTTTTGCAGGATGCAGCGGCCGGCAGCCCCATCCTCATAGACTTCCAGGCCATGATCATGGTTCGGCCATTCTGCCTCCCGTTGTCCCACCTCGCTCGAATCCTCCGCCTCCCCGAACCCTAAGCCCTCAGGCCATGCCGACCCCAGAGGCGCAGCACCTGCCGCAGTTCGAGCACGGTGACTTCCGCTGCGCCCCCACTGAGGCAGCGCCACCACCGCCTACAGCAGTGCAGTGGATGGTAGTGATAACGACAGGCCCCATTTCGCTTTGGTCCCCACTGCCCATCAATGTAGGGCTCCTAATGGAGCAATTCCATGGGCAGGAGACCAGGCTGCCATCCTCTGTGGAAAGGCCGCGCATTTTTCACCTCCCCATCCTTCAGGAGATGGATGCGCGGCCCATCCTATTTGGCACGGGCATACCCTACCGCACCGGTCTTGCGCTGCGGGTCAACATGCGTAGCGGCAACATCCTCATCCCTATAGACTCCGCACCAGGCCAGGCGTGCATCAGTCGGCCCGTCAGGAGGGTCCTCCTCACACAGATGCTAGCACAGGCCAGCTAGGTTTCACTCACATCGGGCCGCCGTTGGCTTATGGGCTATTTCTTTTTGCTTCCTCGGCACTCCCCCCCTTCTCTCAGCGCGCCCCACGCCGCCATGGTGCCCACGCCTCCCGCGGGTGGTTCCGCTGCGGCCGCGGCGGAGGCGGGCGCGGCCGATGGCCAGCAGGCGTCTGCCTGTACACAGCGGTGAGCTCTTCGGCCCCTTCCTGCATGGAAGTACTATTCCTTATTCTTGGGGTTCATCGGGCTTGCATGGGACTCCTCACTCTCACGGCGCTCATCGCGCGGTTTCAAAACAGTGGTGGCCCCTGCACACCTAACCCCGGTAGTGCGAATGGAAGATGGCCCATCGGCAAATGCTACATATCCACGTTCGATTCCTAGGAAGCTCAAGTCCTGCGCTGACCTTCCATCCGGACGGCCAGGTCGTCGTAAACCTGGGACACTGGGGAGTGGGGAATGCGAGTAACCCAGGCCTGGCGACCATCTCTGAGGTGGAGGCCATGCTGAGGAACCACTACAACCAGCAGCAGGCTGCCGCGCAAGAGGCACAGGCGCGTGCGGCGGCGACAGCGGCAGGTCTCTCGGCGCTCTCTGCTGCCGCCCGCTCTCTCAACCCGTCGCCCTTCAGTGCCTGAGCGAGCCGCGCTAATGACGCATCAATCAGCGCCCTTCTAGGTCGACCTAAGCGACCTCGGCGCCACTAGCAGCGTGCATACTTAGGTGGTGGGCTCGCCTAATACTTTCCTTGCGCAGCCCACCACCTAAACAGCTGGAGCCATGCCGCTCCTACTCAAGGTCGG